>VZTV01102963.1:0-19575 GCA_013400875.1 Anhinga rufa | reverse complement strand
CTCTCCTCTCCTCTCCTCTCCTCTCCTCTCATCTCTCCCCTCCCTCTCCTCAAGTTTCTATAAGTTGCTGCAAAAAAGCCTGCTTCACGCTTACCCTCTCCAAACAATACATACTCTAGGTTTAACAGTCTGTTTGCCAACAAAAGCATCCGCGCTATTTCCTGAGGTCCCCCAAAAGGGTAAGGTCAAACCAGAGAAGACACAATTGCACGGGTGTCAAAATTACCGGCTCCGTCCTTCTCTCACCCTTCATGTCTCACAATGAACCGGCAGCCAATGTATTTCCTCTCCAGAGCGCATGAACTGATGAAGCAAAGGGTAACTGCCTTGTGCCAATCACTGCCAAACCCGGTATCAAACAAACATGGGCAGCAGGTAGCTTCCATCTGCAGCAACGTTGCTTTCCTGGCACTAAGGGGTCAAGCCAAAAGCTGTCCGTCCCCACCTCCCGATCTGGGAGAGAGTGTTCTGTAACTGCTGATCAAAAGAACATGGAAATAAGATCACCTCTCAGTTATGGGAACAGCATGCAAACCATTTAGACACAATTTTGAAAAATTCATTAGAAGAAAATGTGTTTACTGTCTTGGACAGTCCAAATGAAGAAGGCACGCAGGCCATGCCACGGTAAAAGGTGGGCACATTCAACAGGAATTAGAGTGTCAGCATTCATTACATCCATCCCCGTCCGCGTCCTCCTGCAGGCTAAACACTATTATCAAGACAAGCTGCGGACACTTTGTATCTCTGTAAACAACCGAAGCCATTGCTTCCTAGGATTTCTGAAACACAAATCTCAGAATAGTTTAATTTGGAAGGGACCCAGGGAGGTCAGGTCTGGGGCATCTTTCTGGTCCCACCGCCTGCTCAGAGCCGGGGCAGCATTAACTGTTAAGCAAAGCTTTTCCTCAGTCAAGTCTGAATATATCTCCAAGGAAGGAGATTTTACAGCCTCTCCGGACAACCTGTGCCTGTACTTCACCCTCAACTGTAAAGATTTTTCCCTTTTACCTAGTTGGACTTTCCTTCACTGCAACTTTTGTCCGCAGCCCCTGATCCTGCGTGGTGCCCTGCTGCCTGTGTATTCTCCCATGCGTACCCAGGTGTTACAACAGCATTTGTAACTGCAGCAAAACCAGTTGCAAGAAGATTTAAGAAGGGTTTGCAAGTCTCCTTGGCTCAAGCACTTGGTCGTGTATCCCCACTACAGTTCAGAAAATGCAGTGTCATCTCATTCCCTTTGCCAAGTAGAGAATAGGTTGGGTATGGTCAATGTTAGCTTGGATTAAGATTAAGACTGAGACCACAAGAATCCCAGTGCAGCAACAGATGCTACAGAGCAAGGCAAAAGAAAGTAAGGTAAAATCCAAGGTAAAGTAAAATTTTGGACTTGCCCAGCGGAAATCCTCCAATCTAGCTCCCAAACAGAGGAGGCTTACTTCAACATTAATTAAAATGGCTGTGACAGAATAAATTATTCCAAACATTTTTCAAAATGGATTAAAAATGGTGCCTTTCAAACTTAGCAAGTTAGGTGAACCAGCTGGGCTCTGCAATGGAGCTGTAAAATCTGCAGTATTTTTGCGGTATCTATAAAGCATAGAGAGAAACATGTAATTTGTCTGCTTTTCAGTAATGAAATGTGCTGTGGAAGGTCTTGACTGTGCGTGATTTGTCACATCTTTGACCAACCTATTATCTCTGGGAAACAAGTATGTGGCAGGTCTTTTCTATAGTAGCATGTATATTGTAAGGCAGTGTGTGCTTTTTATATTCTGGATATATGTCATTTTAAACCTCTGTGTTCTCAAATACCTTTTCCTTAACTGGAAACATTGAGACCCCATGCTATCAAGGCAGAAGTCATTTCACATGTGGTGAAACATCATGGGAGTATTATAATCTCAGAATAAGACGTAGGAAGAGTTTTTAAGCTATGAGCCAGTCCAGTCTCACACCCCTCACCTGTTGTCACATATTTCACTCAGCAAAAGAATTCCTCAGGCATTGTAGTGTGTCTCTGAAAAGGAGATGCATGTGTGCAGCTTGACTTTGCTTCTTGTTGTCAGGTGTTTTCTGAGTTTTGCCGGCTCTTTAGTCTCTGAATTTCTCCAGACTTGTACACTTTCAAGAGGAGGATGCTCTTACGGTCCATGTCAGGTTCTTACTGTGCTCAGCCAGCAGCACTCTGCATCTCCCTCATCTCCATCATGTTGCTGAGTATCAACTGGCAGGGTTAGTGACCAACTCCACACTTACTAAAATGATTACACCTCCTTGGGAACTGTTTATCTTTCCAGAGCTATCAGTTAAAGACCTTTTATCTTCTTCATTCAGCTCCTTGCCTCAGTCATTCCCACAAAAGGTGAGCCATCTGGATTGCTCTTAATTTTAAGTGGTTGTGGGAAAAAGAGGATTCAGAAAGTAGATAGAGCTGGCATCTGACAGCCACACTCATTTACCACGGCACCACAAGGAGCAGCAGAGAGAGCAGCAGAGAGAGACCTCCTGCGCTGCCATCAAGATGTTTTCTTCTTGGCTTCCCAGCTGAGACTGGATCTGCGGACCTCACAGGAGAATATAAAACCAAAAAGCTATGTTTCAGCAGTGCATACCTAAGCACAGCGTATGATGTAATTCAGTAATTACCTTAGCGAATTTCTGAAAATGAAGCAGCAACAAAACTAAAAAGTTGCTGAAATAAACAATCTAAAAACTCTCTGCTTGACTTCTCCATCTGTTCTGAAAGCTGAGCAATATTGCGGTGTAATTTCAATATGTGACTACTTAGTTTCTGTTGACTATGGATTATTTTGAGAGCTGGTATTCTTTAATGATTAATAAGTAGGCTGAATAAATGTTAAGTATTATTAAATATGCGTTACATAGCATGAGTTGGAACCAAAACCAAAGCACTTCAAAATTTATCTTTCCAATAACACGCCAAAAATATTGAAGAGTCATTTTTTTTTTCTGGCAACGTAAAGAAGCCTTAAAATAAAGGGGGGAGGAGGGGAAGAGAGAGGAGGATAACACAGATGGTGAGCTAACCAGCGCTGACATTTAAGAGATTTCTATGCAGCTGGTGTGAAAAGATGTTTTAAACACTTAGCGATCCATTTAGGCACCTCTTCAAGCTTATCATTTTCCTGACTTGGTGAACTCAGCCTCATCACCTGGTGTCACCGATGACTAGGTCCTCATTAGCGATGCCCTCTGGCTGACCCTTCAGATTTAGACAGGTGTCCACCTGCAAACATGCTGTATTGCAAAACCTACTGATGACATAAACCTCAGAGGGGTTCAGGCCCCATTTAGAATTTCAGTCGCATCCTACACACTCCACACTCAGTTTCTCCGCCACGTATCGTGTTTCCCATGTGGTCCTCGACTGTTCTTCCTGATGGAGCACTCACGGTGCCATCAGTCCCCTTGGGATGAGTGTTCAGCTGCCTGGCTGCCCTGTCCCTCATGCAGATACAATCCAGAAAACAGCCCGCATGACTGTAAAATCTATCTTGCTTGCACAATAGTGCTATATGTGAATGCATAAACACATGAACACAGCTACCCCACTTTTTCTAGCATGTGCTTGGGATGAAAATCCTGGGTCACTCTGTTGCATTCCAAAGCTGCATTTCTCCAACGGAATTTATGGGTGCTTTGGAAAGTGGTAGTACGTCTTATTTGGTCTCTGAATCATTAGCAGAAAGTACAGGGACAAACTTCACATAAGTGGGTGAAATTCTGCTTTAAATAGTGTAAAAACACTTGCCATCAGGGATGAATTCAGACTGAACCTTAGGTTGATACCCACAGGGTTTTAACTATCATGCATTTCTTTTTCAGTGAGAAAAAAATGTAAATGTGAGTATGTACAGAAAACTAGACAGAAGCTAGCAGTAGTTTGACCTTCCACTTATGGCTCTCAAAGGGCTTTGCAACAGTTTAAAGCTAAATAAAGAGAGGGGTCAACCTGTGACAGAAATAGTGTCCCAGAAGCATCATTCCCACTGAATTTTCCAGGAAAACAAAATATGAATCTCCTAAATTTAGTATTCTACAGGGTAGTCTCCAGCTGAAGACACTGTCACAGAGTAGCCTAAGGGTTAGAAATGGTGGGTTTGGATCTAGGCAGCACTGACGGAAGGGAGAAAGGACGGACTTCTTTCTTATGACTTCTTCTCGATGGACTCTTTTGGGAGCCCTGCAAGTGCCCAAGCCGACCTGACTCTTTCAGACGCATTATTTTCTCTGAGCCATACACAAGCTGTAAGTTCACACATTCACTCCTCTGTCTTGGACAAAGGACAAACACTGAAATAGAAAATGTGTCCCTTCACTCTTTTTTACCTCTGCTAACCCACCAAGTGAGAGCCCTCCTCCAACCCCTTTCCTTCTTGAGGTAGGGCCCCCCCCAGCCTCCCGTGTCCCTGCCCCATCCCACCAGTTTTGGCAGCTGCCAGTTCTGCCTGTGGCTGACGGTGGCACAGTCCCAGGCTATGAGCCCTTGTCCTCCTACCACAGCCATTTCAGACAGGATGAGTTTTTGATGCAGCTCTTAGGCTTAGTCAGGCAGGGACTCTCCCCTGTGAGATGCCTCTTAGTGCTCATGACCCAGGGAAGTTTGTTGTTTTTTTTTTTCCCGTGCTTGAGCTTTCATATCATCCTTCGGTAGGGACCCAGTGACTATGAGAGTGATCTACGCACGTGCTTAGCAGTCTCCACATCTGTCAGCCCACTTCCACCAGCGAGCCATGCTAAGGCAGAGGACCTGGCTGAGCTTCCAAAAGAATAACATTTGCCAGCAAGACTTGGATGCTGAAAGAGCTGCACACGGGTTTCTGTAGAGTTTGTTAGGAAAGGCATGGTCATTGCTTACCTTTAGTAAAAAAGATGGCCTCTGGTCCACTCTGTTTATTTCTAGAGATTAGTGATGAATACACTGAAGCTAAATACATGTATTTTGTAACTTTTCCTTGCCCTGCTTGCTCTGTTGATGGAAAGAAATCATCAGCAGCAAAGGTCATTCATCATTAGATGTGTCATCAAATGCAGTGGAACAAGGTCTTTTATTTTCTTAATTCTTTTAAACTTTTCCAAAACCTTTTTGCTCAAGTTTTTAGATGGCTTCAAACCAGCCTTTAAATTGTTCAAGGGCTTTTCTGCACATCTAAGTGAGGAAGTCCTGAGTTTACATAACCAATATCTTTTTGCAGCTTTGTAAAAAGAAGCTGCAAATTTATTTCACTAAAATGTTTGTGTAGTTTCACATGATCCTACAAGTTGCTGATTAGTTACTACACAGGAGAGTATATTTTTTTCATTCAAGTTAATAGTGAGTTTGAGAACAATTTTTCGAGATACTAGAATGCAAGCTAAAAATAAATTTCATTGTGGAAAAAGCACTGTGCCCATCTTCCTCTCTGAAATTGCTCTCTCAGAAATTGCAAGAAGACAGCCCCATCATCACAATGAGCCATTTCCCTGCCTGCAGCACAGAACTGGCTCTGTGGGCCAACCCCTCTAAAGGGCTTGGGGAACTACAATAAGGTATGTGCCTCCCACAAAATAGGAAAAAATCTATTTCTAAGCCATGATTCCCAATGCTGAGGTTCCCTTGAGCAGGTAGAGCTCAGGAAAGGATCCAAATGGAAAAGAGAATAAGCTCAGCCTTGATTTCCGTCGAGCTGGCCAGAGGTACGCGCTGAGGAAACAGAGCTGCACCTCTGACTGAGAAGGATCTGCACTAGAACTCTCTCCCAAAAATTGGTAGCCATGTCCTTGCTTTTAGAGACCTGAGCAGGGCTTATTCATCCATTTATTTTTTTTTTAAATCTAGGTGAGAATGTTTGTCCAGACACAGCCCTCTAGGTACTCGCCTAGTGACTAAACAAGTCCCTATGGAAATGGAGAGGGAGGTCTGATTCCCTATTCCACATCTCCCATGGGAATGAATTAACTAAATGCGTTAAGAAAAATTTGGGCCAACAACTACATGGCATTAAGCAGTCATTGTATGTAATATAGAAACATCCCCTTTGAGACAGGACCAAAATCCCCATCTTCACTCACCCTGCAAGGCTGTAGTCAGGCTTTCTTCCCTGTGCTTGCTCTGGTCCATGTCCACACAGCCTCAATATAAAATCAACTATACTTAAACTATCCCTGAGAGATGGGTTTCCAATTTGCCCTTACAAATCCCTTAAAATTGCTCTTAAAACTCCAGTGATGGAGTTTGTCTTACCTCCATAAGCAACCTCTTCTAGGGATCAACTAACCTCCATGATTACAAGATGATAGCCAAGAAACACTGGATGGGCTTGGCTCACTAAACTGTAAGAAATCACAGAATCATAGAACTATTTAGGTTGGAAAAGACCTTTAAGATCATCAAGCCCAACTGTAAACCTAACACTGCCAAGTCCAACACTAAACCATGTCGCTAAGAGCCACATCTACATCTCTTTTAAATACCTCCAGGGTGTAGAAGAAGTCACTTTCTAGCTCACTGGAATCTTCTCCTTTAACAAGGGATGGTGACTCTACCACTTCCCTGTGAAGCTTGTTCCAATGCTTGACAACCCTTTTGGTGAAGAAACTTTTCCTAATATCCAATCCAAACCTCTCCTGGCACAACTTGAGGCTGCTTCCTCTTGTCCTATCACTTGTTATTTGGGAGAAGAGACTGACACCAACCTCGCTACAACCTCCTTTCAGGTAGTTGTAGAGAGCGATAAGGTCTCCCCTCAGCCTCCTCTTCTCCAGGCTAAACAACCCCAGCTCCCTCAGCTGCTCCTCATAAGATCTGCTCTCCAGACCCTTCACCAGCTTTGTTTCCCTTCTCTGGACATACTCCAGCACCTCAGTGTCCTTCTTGTGGTGAGGGACATCCTAGACATCAGAGAAGACTGCATGCTAAAAAGACACAGAAGAAAAGATAGGTTCTGTTTTTTTTAATGGTGAGAAAGTGAGTGAAGAACTACTGCATAGAAGGCGGCTGTACCTTCAGTAGTAGGGCACAGCACGGAAAGAAAGCAAGCTCCCTGCCTGCCAGTGGGAATGCTGGAAATATACATATATGCTGGGTATATATATATACACACATACCCTGATTATTATAATGGTTAGTGCTTTACATATGCTATTTGAGTCTTCCAGATATGAATATAGCTTCATATTTCTTTACATGTCAGCTTGGCAACACTTAAAAAAGACATTTCTTCTAAGAGAACAAATTAAAGCAACTTCAAAACAAGCCTGTTATATCTCAGCAGCCTGGGTCCTTGCCAGCAAGAAACAAATTGATGATTATTTAGCTGCGTCAGTAAAAGAGAATTGTAAATTCTAAAAAAACTTCTTTTTTTTTTTTTTTTCTGGTGGTATCATCTTTAATATAACAGTAAACTGAAGGTAAAGGTGGCAAGGTTGAAGTTATTAGCATCACAGGGTGCTTACAGGGCAGAGAGTAGGGGCTGGGATGGTTACATCTCCCAGGGCAGCAGGAAAGGCTGGGAATAATCCACAGGCAGAGCAACGCTCAGGTGCTGACAGCAAGCAGAGCCCATTGCCCTCCTGTGGGCACCCAGCCCGCTCCCCTCCTCCTCTCCCCACAGGGGAGCACACGCTCAGCGCGGCAGCGGCAAGTGCAGGGGCAGGGCCCAGTGGTGTGATATCCATAGCTCTGGACCCCCCCAAACAAACGCTGATACTGATGTAGATCACAAATTAGTGGTTTTCCAGGCAGAAGGATGATTGCTTAATCTCTGTATCCTTGCAGAGGGGCCTGTTTCTTGAGGTGACTGCTAGAAACACCTTTTAATATCAGGCGTCTGTTTTCACTATTATTTCAAAAAAGCCCTATGTGATAGCTGAATGGGTTTGAAACACAGTGCTAGAATACAGAGAGCTTTAAACCACAAATTATGGTTTGAGTCACTAGCTAGAAGTTCACGGAAAAATGAGGGAGTTTGAAGAGTTGAGGGTAGCGAAGAGCTCTGGGGAGGGAGGGAAGGAGCAAAATGCAAGTAGAGCATCAATACTTTACTAAGCTGTTAATATATGTGCTAATTGGTAGCATCCACCTTTTATCTAACCAAGGAAGTGTGTACATGTACCATAAAAAATAAAAATCAATTGCTCCCTGCTATGGCCACAAACACAGCGGCATGGTCTGCAGTGGCTGAGCTGAGCCTTTGTTTCCTTTTCTTAGGAATCCCGAAGTAGGGGGGCAGCGTCCCTAAGAGACTGCTCCCCTCATGAACATCAGTATTTCAACCAGGAGAAAATGCAGCAAACATCACTTGCCACCAATAATAATGGCTTTCAGTGTCTAAAAATGGCAAGAAGGCCTTTTTTTAATCCAGAAAGTCCTATATTCAGCTAGAGCTAATTTGGTGGTAAATTATGTTCTGACAAAGAAGAGTTAATCACTGACCTCAAAATTAGCTGTTGCCTAGGTACCCCTGGTCAGGCTCTGTTGACATTTAAGTTGTGCAAACAGAATGCAATGCTAATCACTCAGATGTATATTTAGGGCTTTAAAATGGCCAGTTTTCCAAAGTGTAATGCAATGGCTGGAAACTTGAGTTTGATGGTGGAAATGTTGATGCCACCTGGACATCATACCAATCATTCGGTGAGTGGTCTTGCACATACGGTTCCAGAAATGTTGTGAAAAGCTCACACACACACACCCGCCCCTGCCCTCACAATATCTTTTCTTGGGGACAAGTCATCCTGGTTAAAAGAAGATGCATGGGTAGCTCTATCAGCTAAGTATTGTATGCTGTAAACCTAACTAATGCAGTTAGCACAGCTTCTCAGAAGGCAGCTGACATTACACAACCTGTTCTTTCCCTCTGTGATGGGATTAGACCCCTCCTTTGATGGGATGAACATTTCTATGCAAAAAAGTACACCTGGATTTCTCCAAAGTGTTTAACTTGGTACTCCGTGGTGACATTGCGATGTTAAATAGTTGCATGATGTGGTGTTAACAAGGTGTACAGTGTAAGGGTTAAAACCTGACTTGCTGTCAGATTGCAGCAAGTAGTGCAAAGTGGGGGAGGAGAGAAACAAAGGCTCTTGCCTTCACTGATGTCTCCTAGTAATTATTATTTTTTCCTAAATCATCCAGTACTGACAAACTAGAAAATGATAGAAAAAAACCACAAACATGACCGGTAAACTTCAGAGGCAGCAGAAAGATCACTGGTGTAAGGAGCAAGAAGACAAGCTACCACTCTGGGAAGAGCGGGATCTTCTGGTTGAAAGATTGCAACCTGAGCAAATGCATTTCAGTTACAATTGAAGGCCAGGTGAGTTTTTTGGAAAGGCCAGGTGAGCCACCTGGAAGGTGGAGCCCTGCCTATGAAAGCTGCGACTCAAAGGAAGAGCTGGCTGTTGACACAGATAACCACTCTTGCATCTAAGTTTAGGATCAGAAATTGCTTTGTTAAAATGGAAATTACTAGTAATTATAAAGGTATGTGATAAGCCAGGGTCTGAGGAGTGTGGAGGCATGGGTACGATTAAATTCGACGAGTGTGGGTGTTTGCATTGGGAGGGAGGGTCCTTCCAGCTCTTGAGTTGCTTCAGGCCTTTCCCGCAGGGCTCTACAGTTTCCGCATGAGGGCAATGCTCTTCAGACCTCATGTTCCAGGCTTCAGCTGCCTGACTGTGAAGGATACAGCAGGTTTTTTTTTCCTCCAAAACAGACTCTTAAGGAATTGTTTTCCCTACTGCACAGCTGGCTTAATTTTTTTTTATTATTATAACCATCATCGAGCTGCTTTTTCACCTTCCTCTCCAGTATCTAAGACATTGGCAGCTGTGTCCTCTGAGGTGACATAGCAAAGGTTTTCCTTTTCTTCCTCTTTACCCCTGAAAGGTAGTCTTGACCAGCAGCTCTGGGCTGGCACAGCCGCATGTCTGCTTGTAAGGAGGGATATGGTTCACATACTGGGTTCGTGTTCATTTGTCCATCCCCTGCTGTTACAAGGGACTGAGGGATGCATGGAGCACGTGGAGGCCACTTCCCTCTGCTGAGGACTGAGCTCCTCAGGCTGACCACGGGAGGCAGCACACAGGGAAGCTCAGAATGCTGGTCCCTCCTCATCCGAAGTGCTACGGAAATGAGAAAAAGCAAAGCAAAATGAAGCAAGATGGGAGCAGAGTTGAAACATGTTACACCTTGTTGGCCTGAGACTGACCCAGGAGTTAACTAAATTTTGTGAGGTTTATTAACAGATAACAGGTTGTTTGCCAATTATCTGATTGCCTGGAAGTAATAATATGCCCAAATTCCTCCATCTCCATCTCCCCTGTGCCCTCATAATTTTGAACGCTATGATACGGCCTTGGCCAGCTCACACCCTGCCTGCAACTCCACCCCAGCATGAGCCAAACAGAAACCTGGCAGAGCTGCTCTTCTGTCCACGCTATTGTTTCATTCACGCTAGTTCTGCATTCAAGCTGTCGGTTACCCCTCGAAGCTTGCAAGGCAAGGCTCTGTGCCAGTACAGTTGATAAGGTTGTAAAGAGAGCAGCAAACCCAATGTGATGAAACATGATTTCAAAAAGCAAGTGATAAAGAAGGCTTTGCAATGGGTCCAATAAGTCAATTACACTTTTCTTTTTTAGCTGTTGACTTGATTTGATGCTGTGAATGTGTGTTTATTAATAACGAATTGTTCAAATGTAGCTTGCACTTCTAAAGGTTGACATTTTTTATTTGCTTCCTTAAAACCCCTGAGTCTCTTCTGAGCACACTGGATAATACCTTCTCAACGTGCTGTGGTCAGGACAGGCAGAGCAGGGAAAACCCTTCAAAACAAAGCTGTCCCCGCAGACACGCCACAGCAGGAGAGGGGCCGTCAGCGTCCCCAGCCCCAGCTCAGGCTGCCTGTCTGGGACAGGGGACTGCTCACTGGATGTGAGCTGTGCCGTGCTTGGATTTGGACTAGAAATCAAAAGAAAGGAAAAAAGGTCCTTCCTGTTGGAGGATTTGTAGTCCTGCTGTGACCATGGAAAGGAAGAAAATGTCCCTGAGGTGACCTGCCCATCTCAGCAGGAGGGCTATAACCCTCCTGCTAGTCACAGGGAGACAGCTGTATGGCCCTGCTAGTGAAATTCTGGGTAAATGCCACCCTCCGTGTTGCAAGTGGGGCAGGAGGAAGCTGAGGTTGTTGCTGTGAGACCTCCCAGCCCCTCAGCACAGGGGTGGTGGTGGTGGTGGTCAGGGCAGAGGGTTCCTCACCACCAGACCTTTTGGACCATCATGCCTCCAAAATGGTTCCCATCGGTGGGGGATGGACAGCACATTTGCTGTCAGCGTGGGGACACTGATTTGAGAGGACCGATAGCCCAGGAGCAAACCTCACTTGGTGTGGCAGAGCATGCCTTTGAGATCCTTAGCTGCCCTGCAAATCTCTGCTCCTTGGGTGCGTTCTGGGGATGGGTTTTTTTCTCTCCCACCCTGATGAATCAGAGAGGTGTTGAAAGGGCAGGTGCTTTGTACTGCCTCCTCCTGCCAGTCTGCCGCTGATCTCCTTGGAAACCAGCCCCAGGTGCACGCTGGCATGCCAGGTGGGGCTTGCTAATATTAGGTGTGAAGATTGGTTTGTTTGCAAGTTGGGAAAAATTGCCAATTCCTGATTTGCACCTCCGTGCTTCAGACACTCCGGTCTGACTTTTCCCCAGTCTGCTTTAAAAAAGGGAGCATGTTAGAAGATAAGCCCAAAGATGTCGGCCTTGTCACCTACCTCTGCTGCACACGCTTAATGCAATAGTAAGTGTGTATTCCCATAGCAACAAAAGGAATTAATTTAATGATACTATTAGGCTCTATTTATATGCATGCACACACACTCACACATCTGCGCACTGTGCACGCGTGCGCGCACACACACACACAGAGTAGAAAATGAGCAAGTCCTGTACTTCAAGAAGATCCCTATCAGAAGTCAACCCTGTACATGAGGTTCANAAGTTCCCTCTGCTCCGTGGGAGGATGCTGAGTGCTGAGCTTTGTAGTATTTTCTCTGCTTCATCCCAGTGCTGGTGGCTTTTGGACAACCTTTGTATCATCAGGCAGGGGTCAGAGACTTCCATAAGCCCAGAAGCACTTCTTCATTGCCCTTCTGCTATTCACAGTCTGTGTTACACATTAGCCAGATAAAATTCAGGTAGAGCCTAGCCTATTTTTTGCATGTTAAAACACCGATACTGGACATTAAAATATCTCACAAAGAGCTATTCATTGATGCTAAAGACAGCACCATTTACACTCAGATAACATTCTCTGAGCAAATCGTTTAGTAACTTTGGTGTCTAAACTAAATTGTTCAGAAAGCCTTGTGTGAATTCCTAGTGGGAATCAAAAGATATAAAAAATTTTGCAATAATTCTCAAAAAATTAAGGTCAGCTATCTTTTTGACAGTTAAAATGCTAGCATGGCTTTGCTTGTGTTCGTTACCTAAGGGTGTACAAATGTTTATTTTAAAATGTCCAAAAGGTCAGAGTTCATCTCTAGACAAGTTGTCTGTCAAGATCAGACAACTTTCTAAATTAGGTTGCACTCTTGAGGTGAAAAAAAATAATCTTCATTAATTTATCTGAAAGTATCTGAGTACAATTTTAGAGATTAGCCACTCCGGCATTCCCACACATCATAGAATCATGGAATCACAGAATTGTTTAAGTTGGAAAAGACCTTTAAGATGGTGAAGTCCAACCATCCATCCCCGAGCTGTGCCCAGCTGCTGCCCTGCTACGGGAGTGGGGGAAGAATTCAGGTCTGGCTTGAAAAAGATGTGAAGCTCGTTTTCAGAGGAGCATCCTTTTGTGCGTTTGTAATGACCTCCTTGTTACTGGTTTGGAGTTCATGTGCAGTGCTAAATCAAGCATAAGCTTTTTTTTGTGTGTGGCACTGATAGACTTCTAACGATGTTTTCTTTATTGGTTATCTCACAGTTTTCTCCAAAAATACTCAGAGTTAGAACACAATTTTTTCTACTCTACCCAATAAGTGATCTAATTGATCTAATCTCTAGTAGTTGGGATACCCACCTCTACTACCTATCTGAAGATCATCAACATTGCTGGTCCAACAACGCTCTCATGGGTTGCATTAGATGCCTCCATTTCTAACCACACAAATGTGCTCTTATTCCTTTCTTCTGCAGCACCAGGGACCTTTAAAAAATCATGGAAGTGAACAGCTGAGTGACTGGAGAGGAAAACGCAGTTGCTGAGCAAGGGGAGGAATGTGATGCAAAGGCAATTGGCACAGAACAACCTTCTGCTTCCTCGGGGTTGTGACTTTTGCCCCCTTGGACCTCTCCAAATGCAGGAGCTGCTGCTCAGCAGCTGCTGCTCAGCAGCTGGTTGTGGCTGGACAACCAGTGACAGAAGTGCACCCATACACAGAGATTTCATCCTTCACACCACACTGCTTTTGTATGTACCAGAAGAGAAGAAAAAGCGGCAGGGGCTGCTGGCTCTGGGGTTTTCTCCCCGACTGCCGTCGTCGTGGTGGGGGAGCCTGTGCTGTGCTGCCCCTGCATTTTCAAGGAATTGCCTGAAATTCCTGTATGGGGATGACTAGATCTTCAGACCTCTGCTATCTGTCCTGAACACAGAGACAGCAAACCCCCATGACTAGCAGCTCTCGGCAGGGCAGAGGCAGGTAGATGATAAAACTTACAGCTATAGAAAAAAATGCAGTGAGTGGGATGGCAAAAGAAGATGGGGTGGATGTAGAAGGACACATGTGCTTTTCAAGCCTCTGGCCCAGTGGCTGACATCTGGCACAAATAAGTTTGGGATTTTATTTGCAGTATATAGTCTCATGGACAGAGGGGAGCACAGGTTTCTCCCGGGTGGAAGTCAATTTGGTATTGAAATATGTCTAGGTAGGGTCTTTCTCTGGAGAGCAGCCCCACATCAGTGCACTAGCAACAGAGTTGGCATGCCTGTGGCTTGCAGGGAGCCTCAGTGCCCAGCAACTGCAATGATTGATACCAAGAGAGATCTTAAATAAAGGGCATTCAGCTGAGGAACCAAGCATTTCAGTGTACAAGACCTGGCCTGGGAGTCTATAGACCCTAGCAAATGGCACTAACAAGCCAAAACTCCTTCGGCACTGGGCTGAGTGGAGACAAACAGGGCTGGGTGCTGTGCCGGCCGTGGCAGGCCTCCCACCTGTGGAGCAAGCAGGCTGCATCTCTCATGGCCGCAAGATGAATTATAACAACATGGAACAGCTCGGTCCTGCCCACGGAAAAGTAAAAGGCTGAGAAGAAAATGTGTGAGAGTGACCTCTCTGCACTTATTTCACTGGGAGGATTGTAAAGGAGAGCTCTATGGATTCCGGGTGCCCTATGATTTCTTTAAAACCATGCTTCCCTGCAGCAATGAGCTGCCCCCAGGCCCCTGAGATACCAGAGGAACCAGATGGCAAAGGCAGCCCTCCTGCCTCCTGCTCCCGAACCTCGCACGGCTCCCAGTGTCACCGAGCTCCCACAGATCACACCTCAGCTGTTTGCAAAGCTCTGCAGAAAAGCAAGCTTTGAAATCTTTGCAGCTCAAGAAATCCATATTATTTCTGATCATTTGGGGATTGTGGGGAAGGAAGAAGAGATAGGGGATGAATGTGAAGACCCAAGGGACTTCATAGAATAATTCTCTGCCATACCGATGGGTCCTCACACAGGTACCACTGCCGTAATGATTGCAGACCCAGAAGCATTAATAAACCATTTGTCCTGGTGAGTGAAAATAATGGCCATATATTTTTAAACACAGAAGCAGACACAGGATCATCACTCTTGCAGGTCTGCACCATGGATGCCAGCTATCCAAGCAAATACACAAAGGCACAGGGAACAGAGATTTGGGGATGTAGCTATCCCAGTGCAGCTTTTCAGTGGGCTTTAGTCTTGCTGCATGACATGGTCACTGAGTAGGGTAGTAAAGGCTGCACTGGGAGGAGAGCTTCAAATCTTCACTCAACAGCACATGAGAAAAATCTGCCTGTCCCAGCCACAGCTGCTACACCCTTGTCTTATGAGAGCAGGGAATCAAGATGCTGTGGCAGAAAAGAAGGAACCGTCTTCATCAAAGCAGCTGATAAAAATTTGCCTTTATTTTGGTCACTTCCTCAACCTGTTGTTATCCCATTTCTCCTGTCTAAATTGAGATTTAATACTTGGAATTCATCCACGTTCCAAAAATATCTGGATACAGAAAGGCACTGGATGAGTCACCAAAAATCCAAGCTGAAGAATTTAAGAATGCATTTTAATTATGTTTAGTACTAATTTAATGCTACTTACAATGCCTTTCATTACACAGACATTTGGGTTTAGCACCAAAATGCAACAAAATATACTTACCTTTATTTTGGAGTACTTGACTGTTACCATATGCAGATTCAAAAGGGACACCCAACTGTAACTATCATGATATAGTTTATGATATTTTCATTTCCCAAATTTGATTGCATCTTGCAAGGTCACAGGTGGGACACCTGAAAAATCCAAGCAATTAATTTGCTGAACATCAGGAATTGAGGATGCCAGTGCTCAGAAATGAACTTGGTTCCTGATGAGTATGAGGAAGCATAAGGTGAAAAGGCAAAGGTGATGCATTTTAAAAAGCTGTTTGCAGGTCACTTTTGAAAAACAGCTGTGGTCATGCCTATTTCCAAAAATCTACTTTTGAATCGGATGGCTTAGCAAATAATCATCTTGTATCAAATATCCCTTTCAAAGCCTTAATGCTGGTACATGCAGTGCTGATATGGCTGAATATAAGCACTTAAATAAAGGTTATTATTCCCAGGTCTGTGGAAAAAAAAATGCAGCAATAAGGCTGCTGTGTTCAAAAGGTGCTGAATAAACTTATTAAATGCTGATTCTGATCATTTATTCCCCTCTATTAGATTGCTGCAAGCCCATGAATCACTCCCTGCTCCAATGGTGTTGACAGCACCTTCCTCAGCAGCCCTTCAGGGTCAACTATGCCTTGCTTCCACGGATGCCAGTGCACCCCATTCTCTGCTTACAGCACCAGTACGGCGCTTTAAGGGCCCAGTTACAAAGCCCATTCACACAGTTATCTCAGAGAAATCAGACTTTTGAGGTCTAGTCCCTCACTTTCATGCAGGTGAAATTTTGATCTGTTGCTTGATCTCCAGTTAGGAAGTTAAAAAAAAAAAGAAGTCCTGATATTGTCCTTTTCTGTGTTCACAGCAGCCAGAAGCAGCTGCAGAGGGTTTTTGATGCTCCTGTTGTTTCAAGCTATTGCTATACATTGTACATTGCATTAAACACCATTGAGGTCTGCATATGGTAGCTCTCTTGTCTCTTTATCTGGGTCATCACCCCAAGAAATACATGTGTGGTATGCAGAGAGCCCAACCTGTGCCAAACTCAGCTGCTGTGTGGCCTAGACATTTCTTCTGATGGCCAAAAAGTCAAATTCCCTTCTTCCATCTAAAAAAGATTCAAGGCAGGGTATGAAGAAAAGGGAATGCCTGCTGGCCTGGCCGTCAGGCCTGTAGTCTGGATCTTCAGGGTTCAGATGGATTTTGGACTTCTCTGTAATCATCTTCAAGTTACTTTCTGTCAGTTCGTACCATAGCTCTTTACCTACCCTATGAATAATCTATGAGTGTATACACTGCTTTTAGTCATGGCCACAGTCTGCTAAATATATGCTGCAGAGCAGCCTACTCCACTGAAATCAATATAATTGCTAGGACGTAAAGATGGTCGGAAGAGGATAAAGGTGATAGAAGTCACCCTTCAAGGTGTTCCTTGAAACCAGCCAGCCTGTTGGTTGGTTTGGTTTCATTCTCTCCTCTTCCTTGCATTTTTTTAAATAGTTATGACTGAAGGACATAGCTTAATTCCTTCCCTCCCAGAGTTGTGCCTGGCAGAGAGGAGAGGGAGAGGGCCTGGCCTAGCAAGCTGCCAAGTGCTCTGGCCCTCCATCAGCAAAGCACTTAAGCACATGCTTGTTTGTAAGTATTTAAGCACTACCATTGACAGAAAGCCCATACTACAGAGCCCTCAGGATCCTAATCAAGGCTAAACGACATATGTGAGATCTGAAAATGCAATTGTTTTTCTTCCCAGCAATGATGCAAGAATTGCTCAAATGAACAAACAAAGCCATCGTATTGAAAGGCTGTCCATCTGGCTCCTCTCCTAGGTGTGCTAGAGCAAACAATACAGCTTATCTAGTTTGGGAGGTAATTATACAAATTTATAAAATATATATTTTATAAATTATAAATTATATAATATATATTATGTTATATAAATTTATATTAAAAAAGGAAGTGTAGTGGATGTCACTGCCACCTACGCTGCCGCTGAGAAGCAAAGCTGGAAACACAACCATAATCTGAGATGCACGTGCCTCTAAGGGTTTCATAACTCTTTACACATTATGTGTGTGATTTCTGGGATACATTTCAGAGGAAAATGCATAGAGGCCATGATGGGTTGTATGCCGTGGTAATTATTATGCCTGTGTGCGCCATGTATGATGTATGATGGATAACGTGTCACAGATTCTGCAGGATAAACACTCTAAATTAGGCACATTTTCAGCTCAAAGTAAGTGAAAGGTAAGCCAAAGCACTCAAAATTCAAACCAAATGCAAGCCAGTGCTTTCCTATTGAGTAATCTTAAAAATAAATGTCATTTCTGTCATTCATGCTTGATGATTCATCCTTAACCTGGACTATTTCATCCTGGTGTTTACTGCCATTTTCCACAATGTCCTTTTTCTGGTTGTGGCTAGGTCAGCAATGGCTGTATTCCTTGCAACTATTTGTTAAACTATTGATTAGCCCCTATCTTCTCTGTGATTTTGAAGTCACTAGAAGTCAATTTATCTAAGCAGACCGGCCTTCAGTGGTAATGGAACTAACTCCAGTTCAGGAAAATATACCCCCCTCTTTTCCTGAAGTTACTGATTTTCTTCTCAGATCAATGTATGATTTATTGAAGTCTCTGCTTTGAAAGCAAGTTAACTTCCTTATTGCTTAAGCAGAAAGTTATCTATTTCATGCCTGATAAGACTAAGCCTCGACTCATTTGACTCAAAAAATACAGTGTTCCTGTAGTGTTTATAGTTAATGGTTGGGTGGGAAGAAATTGGAAATTTCTCTTGCAAATCCATCCTGGAGTCTCGTTCAATCTAAATACGCAAGCCATCAGCAAGGGCCACCTAAACCAAAGCCACCTAACTATGAGCCAGAGACCACACTACTGGTCTCCTTTCCCTGTGCCCTCTTACAGCCCAGATACATCAGTGTTCCCCAGTGTCTGGCTACCCTGCCAGCACACCCTGGGTGGGGGACACAAGGAGCCAGCATCACTTGGCAGAGATGCAGAGAACAGCAGGGAGATGTTAGGACAAAAGCGTGTAAATATGTGAGTGAAAGCATGTGTCTTATTAACACCAGGCAGATGAGAGGAATCTGTGGCGAAAAGAGGATGGGGAGAACAATCACACCACATTCCCACCAGAACCTGAAATAAACGCAGGATTCCCCAGACTTGGTGCCCCTGTTCCAGAGGATATCAGGGAAACATCTATTCATGCTCTTCTTGTGGTTAGTTGGTGCAGGTCACAACTTGCAGCACTGTTGGTTGCTGCGTGGTCTGAAGTGTTAAAGGCCAGGGCCATGGATCCACTGACTCAGTTCTGGCCATGGACCACCTGAACAGCATGTCAAAATTTCACGGTTTGAGAGTTGACAAATTTGTTGATTGAGGAAGAATGTCAGCAAAAACACAGAACAAGAGCGGAGGTGTTTGCAGAAGAAGCAGCAGGTCGAACTTTGGCCCATGCATTACTCCATGTACACCACACACCTCCTGGCACTTGCAGGACCCTAAGCATGCAGCACCCAAGGCATGCAGAAGACATCAGCCTCCTTACACAGACATGAATTAGTCCCCTGCCATACACAGAGCCTTTCATACAGTGGGCAGTGAGCTGGGGTTTCCAGATGGCCAGGAGCACTGTAAAATGCTGCTTATTTCACAGTAAAATGCTGCTTATCTTAACTAGCATTGTTGCAAGTTCGATGCTGTGCTACATCACAACCATCAGCATGAAAGGCATCTTCTAAGAGACCCGCTTTGTGCGTGTATACAGAGCAGGATCCATGTTTGATACCAGGAGACATTCCTTATTTATTTTTCTAGATCACTTGCAGCCTCTTTGTATAATGTGTTACCACATACATAGATTCCATCTTTTCGATATCCTGAAACACTGTTTACAAAAGTGATTTTATCCATCCCTGCAAATCAGCCAGCATCAGCACTGGGAACCAGAGCAAAGATCCTCAAGTCCTACCCCAGAACCATCACTGGACCACACCATGCCTGACAGGAATCCCAGCTCAGTAAAACTGACAATAAAGTCTCCATGTTGCCTACTGGGACTAAAATAAAATATTATTTTAAATTCTATAAATATATTATATTATATAATATCATATCACATTATATTATTTATTTTATTAAAATTATAAAATTATATA
>VZTV01102962.1:0-11529 GCA_013400875.1 Anhinga rufa | reverse complement strand
AAAAATGCACTCAGATTACAAACACCTCCTTGTAATATTTCACAAAAATATTCACCATGTATAAATACCACAGTAAAGACTAAAAATAGATACTGCCAACTGTACCACAGGCACTGTTGTGCAACAACCACAGGTTCCTTTTCTGTTCACCATCATTCACAATCTAATAGGAAGTAAGGTAAGAACATTAACATTTAAACAAATTTAAAACCTTAAGTTTGCCCACATACTCTGTTTGCCAACATACTCTGTCTTTTGGCCACTTAGAAATTAGTAGTGATGGTGCAGGTGCTGTATTTAATGCTTAACACAGGTATATGTTCCTGTACTTGTTCTCATAGATGTCTGTTACAGTCCAGAGAGCAATAAGAACGACTATTTATCAAATAGTTTTTCTAAGTGTCTGGTAAGCTTGAAGTAAATTATTTGAACACAAAAGTATAAACCAAACATATCTAACTGAAAAAGCAGAGATTACTACACAATTAAACTTCTTTTCAGCATATGGCAGTAGTACACATGGGCAAACAAACGCAATCTGTTTGAACCAGTTGCTCTCAAAAGCTTTTCCCATTTCCTTGACAATAACAAGCAACCACTGTTTCACATACTAAGAAACCTGAAACCTCCTTTCATCACTGCAGTTCTCTCCAAAGCAACTACTGTATATACAATGTCATCACAGACCATCAGGAACTAGAAGTCAGATCAAGCACAGTGAGCTTAATTTCTTGTGGTCAACAGGTTATAGAGCTATCTCAAGACAACCTTTGTCACTCTCTCACGATTTATGTTCACACATTTACAGGATTCATTGATAATGTTAGACAGAATTCAAAGATGGCAGACGGATGACGTTACCTGATGAATTTCACTAATCACAACTCATTATTTTGCTGAGGCAGTCCCTGAAGTTCTCTGATCTCTAGCACCACACATTCTACCTATATAATCTGTTTTCTCACATTGGAAAATTTTCTCCCCAACACCTTTTCTGGCACTTGCTTACAAGAAATTTGCTGAGAGATATGTTAAATTTGAGCCAATCTTGTATGTTTTGATCTTTCTTATTTTAAAGAACTAATTAAAGAATATATCTGCCAATTAACCTAGGAGACCTGATCTGTCTGAATAACCATTCCTGTTAGGAAACATTAGGCGCAATTTTCTCTCTTAGCTGCCATTAATTACATCCTTTCAGCCTATGGTTCACTGCTGTCATCTTAACAAGGCCTACCCTCCTTTCGCCTCTGAGCACATCAAGCATTTATGGATGGTTGCGTTACACAGTTGGGTATATTTGGACCTATGTTCTTTTCCTGCAGTTTGGCTTTCTTAATACTGAAGTGCCCAAATATCTACATGGTATCCTAGAACTCTCTTGTTTCTATGGTATTCGCGCATATTTACATTAGCAACCAGCAATTTCGTTGGTGCCTTTCGTTTCAGTATGAGGAAGATTTCTCAAAATTTCACCTAGATAAATTCAGCAGTGAAACATGCTGAGTTTTAACTCTGTTTAGCTGACTCTGTATAGGTAATCTGAACTGCAGTACATGCCTCTCTCCTGTACTTCTCACCTTTATTATAATGCGTGCTACATACATTGACAGCCACCAATGAGTCCTATAGTTCTCTAATTAGTGACAGTCAAGTCTACTTGCTTATTTCTAAAGACAGCCACAGGGAAAACATGATGTTTTTATCTTAGTGTCCTTCTCCTCTCAAAAAGGATCAGTGACAGTCTTTTCTCCACTTCCATTTCTTCCCCAGCATGTCCGTTTGTAACTCAGGGGCCTCACAGCCTGGAGCTGGAACTCCTTCTGACCTCTGCCCTTTGATCTGAAAATGTTCAGCTGACCTGGCTCACCAAATTACCCCTGTAAAGCCCTTAATAAACAAAGTTATCCTACTTATCCATTGACAATTGCTTAAGGCATTCCCCTCCTGTCACTCACTCAGTGTCTGCAACGTCTCAGTTACACTGAGGTGCCTCCCTCAGATCTTTGCAGAGCTGGCATTGCACTTCAGCCCTTTTCTCCTATCCTCAAGGTCACTACAACCTACATAGGATCAGTCAGTAGAATGCCTTCATGAGGGCTGCACACTGGAAGCAGTAGCTGAAAAAGTACTAAGAAATTACGTGCTTCAAGTCTCCAGAGAACACACCAGAGGATCTAAGTAGGAGACTATTTTGCTAAAATTACATCAAAGTTCAGGCTTATAATTATAATAGGTATAATAAATGGCTGTCTTCATGCCAGATAGCTCCTCATAACTATTACAAATCTACCACCATTTTCATTTTATGCTTAACAGAGAAGAAGCTGAGACCTGTCACACCCAGCTCTATGTTTGAGCTCAGACAGGTGTTTCTCCAATAGAAATGGTTCATCAGTTCCCACTCCGCATACACCCCAGGAAAGACAGCAACTTATAACATTAACTGAAGCCTGAATCCCTTCACACTCCGGGAGGTCAAATTAAAGTCAGTCACTTATACAAATCATACAGAAAGCAGAGAGAGTCGGCTGAATTTTAATTAAAATGAATGGCTGTGTGGGCAGGATGAGCTGAGCCATTCCTCATCACCTGTTTTGCCGAACACAAATGGATGGTACAGTATGTACCGTCCATTTAAATAAAAGAAGCAGAAACATGTTCAAAATATTCCCTCAAGAAAGACAGTAGCAAGAAAAACAATCTTTAGTTATATTCAACCTTCAGAAAATACTCGCTAAATACCACACAGCACTATGTTCAAGTTCCCACACAGTTCAGTTAGACTACGTAACCTCTATATGATATCGTAAACCACTCTCTTCTAAATATCAGAAAAAATCCCACATACATTACACGCATGCCTCTCTTGGCATCTACTTCTACAAAAAGTTACCAGAATAATATGAAACCATAACACTACATAATATCACCTCAGCAAACTTGAACACTGTGAGGTTGAAGATCTTAATTCCAGTACAGCTTTCTCTGCACCAGGAATAAGCATGGCCTTGAATAGTTTCTGACTATATAATAGTTTCTGCTATATAATGGCAACTTTAAAAAAGAAGGCTGCAGAATTAATGCAGATTATAAAATTTATGCAACCTCTATTTAGGAGAAAGAACACTACCACACCTTGGCAGTGTTGATGTAGTCAGGTTTCTCATGTATTTTACATCTTCATCTCCCTAAAACTCAACTATGAGAAGTCAATCAAAAGTTCTGCAGGACACCATCTAGAGCCAAGGTAATGTTCTACATCTACTTTTGCTCAAGCTTTAACTTCTTGGTAGCTTTGTCGCAAGCTCTAGGGATGGATCAGAACACTCATCCTCACAGATGAGATGGAAAGTGGCAACGTTATTACTAGTCACTAACCTTGTTTCTTGGAGCTCCGCACTGCCATTTTGGATTTAACATTCAGCTTTCACTGTATTTTGCAGAGAGCTACCAGCTGTTGCTCTCTGAGACCTCTAAAGTATCTTTTGTAGGAGAAGGGATAGAAATGCATTGTGTTTCATGGGGATTAGTTGACAAACTTAAAATTTAGCAAGCAGCAGAGAATCTCACTAGGCAATTTTTGTTGGCCAACTGATTTTATGTTTTAGTCTTATTTAGAACTAAGTATTAAAAGCACTATAAAATTAAATAAGTAAAACAAGATGAAATACAAGGAATTAATTCCTCTACCCCTGCTTTCTTATTGCAGTATACAGCCATTGTTTGCACACAGCCATCTATCAAGTCTCAGAGCACAATCTTTTCGCTTAGCATGGTTCACCACAAGATAAGCTTAATTATGACAGAATAAATCAAACATACCTGTCAGAGGAAAAAAAATTATATCAGAAGTTATTTTTTCATACTGAATGACATGCATATGTATATAAACATATATTATGGATAGATGGAGATAAATGAACTGCATAGCTCTGCAACCTCCTCCATCTAGACTGCAGTCTTGGCAGCAGGCTAATGGTTCTCAGCAGAAGTAGCAGATTCTGTTACTGCAAAGCTTGCTTTGATTTTGATAATGAAAAGAAGTTTGATACAGTGGTCAGTAAAAGGTCAATATTACCATATTACAACAATTATAGCCACACTTTTTCCTCTTGACAGAAATAAACATAAAACTTGCTTCACTGGCAAACATTTCAGCCATTTAGCTACGGCAAGTTATAATGTAGTGTGTTTTATGTTTTCATCCACCAAGTGAAAAGGCACTTTCTAAGGAAAATATCATAAGATTTACATAAAGCCTTAAAAGAAAATGGGTCTTAGTTTATTTCTTCCATATTTAAAACAATTAAAGAAAGCAACCAACCACATTTCTCTCTATGTGATGCTTCACCTTGATGAATAATTCCTGTTTGGGGGGGCCGGGGGGGGAGAGAGAGAGAGAGGAAGATTGACCTTCCTCTAAGAAGACTTACCTACTAATGCCGAATTCTCTCAGTATATCCCTACCAGTGTGGTAGCGTGATCACACCAATGTTCAGTAATGTCAAACACAGGTCTATGAGCACAAAAATGGTTCTAAGTGCATGGTAAGGAAAGAATGAAATCCATTTAATAGCGCTACGTATATTTTGATGAATGTTTTAAAAGAAGCTAACATGAAATGATCTAAGTCAGAAATAAATGGAACATTAAGTAAATAACCTCTTAAAATAATATGATGGATGATTTTATTAAAAATAAATGTTAAAATACATTGCTTTTCTGATGACTGTGCTTGCTTTCCCTGGCAAAGGAAATGGGAATAATTAATGGATTTGGCTGCTTCTCTCCAGGGATGAAGTTAATTGATCTGTGGGGGAAGGCCTTTATCTAGCACAGAGACAGCGCTGGTACAGCAGACAGCTGGGAGAAGGGAAGAAGGGAGAGGGGAGATCTTTGCTGGCATACCTCCAGAGCTGCTTATCAGCTTCTACCACTCCAACTCAACTCTAGGTATGTGAAAAGCTGGTAAGGTTGCCAGTGATAATATTCTTTTATGAACTAGAATGAAGGCAGCAGCAGGGAGGGGAGTCCCCTATTGTTATTACAATAAGCAAAACCTCAGAATCCATCCAGAAGCAATGAACAGACTACCTGTTCCTTTTTGGCAAGTGCAGCTCTTTAAACCAAGGACCTCTTTTTTTGTTCACATATTAGTTATGGAAAGTGTACACTCATTGGCCTGACAACACATGAACTGCAGGTTCATCAGAAAGGGGTTTTTTTAGTTATTTATTTTACAATTGCTCAGTTCATGATCTGCTCCACAGTTGAGTAGTTCTTGAAACATAAACCTCATTTTCAGTGTACAAGAGATGCAAGTTAATTCATTACTGCAGACAGCTAGTGCAACTAAAACCTCTAACCTTTCCACATCTTCTATAGCCCCAAAGTCTATACAAACACCTCTATCAGTGGTCATTTAAGAAACCTAATTTTCGATAGTTCTACAAATAAATGGTTTCCGCGTAAAATCAATAACACTTTTTTTTTCTGGACAAACAGTGACTCTTTATATTTTTTCCCAATGCTTCATGATTTAGGATTAAAAAAATATTTAATAATTCTATCACACCAAAACAAACTCAAAACTCACACTTTGCGTGTCTGATTCTTTGACAGAAAGAAATGAAGATAGAAGGTATTATCTAATAATGTTGTTTAAAAAAAAATAATCACGTGGCATCACTCAAAATAGCATGTGAGTTAAGAACCTTTGAGAACACACAGGAACCCACCTGTTTCCCAAAGTAATTTTAAGAAAAGTTAAAACACTGAAAGGAATCAGTTTCTCTAGCAGCCTAGAGGCCTCCCTCCTTGGAGGAGGAAGGCATATTTCAGCTTCTTAAAGTCACTGTACAAGCAGCCTGGAACCGAGTCAGAAGAGTAGCACTTAGCTTAACAAACACTAATATAAGTAGCCTAGATTTTCACAGGAAGTTAAACAGCGCTGATCTCTTCCAAATCACCATGTAGTTTTTCTTCAAAAGAGAACAGGGAAGAAGAGAAGAGCGTGACAGAACTTCATCACCAAAAAAATAATCTGTATTACCATTGTCAATCACGTGGCGTTGATAAACTCATTATTTTGCATCAGCACAAACAACAAAAAGCTCTTGAGAAAAATCTAGTCCTGCTGGTTTGTCAGGAATATGGTTGACTTAAAGTCTAACGTGGAAAAGAAAACAGAGATATTATCTAACTGATGTAAACAAGTGTTTACTTAGAAAAGGTCAAGTCCTCAGCTTATACAGTTTTGAGAACCAGCAATAGGTGAAAGCATCATACAATTTTGGAAGAAAACATAATGGAGGGAGGGGGTGTTCTGCAGTACTTAGTCCATATTATAGGTTAAATTCTGGAAGAAAACAAAGAGAAAGCAAACAGAAAAAGAAGTTAAGCAATACATTATTGCTCATTCCAAACATACTAAAAGTAATCATTTTAATTTACTTTATCATCTCTGCTCCCCCTACTGTACACTAAACTTCTGGACTATACAGTCTTATTTCAGAAGCATGTGAGAAAACTTAATTTTCTTAAGATGTAGTTGGTAGTTTCATTAAACCTATAGCTTCTAATATCTTTCAGTAGCATCACACAGCTAAAAATCAAAGTTTAGTCTAACATTTATTCTTGTAGTACATCATAACTATGCGTTCAAGTCTTGCTGTGAATCCAGTGAATGTATTGGCAAATTAAATTCCAAATTACACCTACTTTTTCTTTCTTTTTAGAAGTAATTACAATAGGGGAAAAAATCCTAAGTGAAATATAGTATTAAGTCTAGATTTTGACACTAATAAATTGGTTAATTTGGGGCTAGAGAGCAAATTTATTTCTATTTCATAGAAGCATGAGTTCTGGAAAGGAAATTCAAACCATCCTCATATAGTTTCTCTTGTTTGCAGTGTGATTAGATCAGACAGTATGCAATATTGCATAAAATTTTTATTCCCCACTTTATCCTCACAAACATGCAGTTTTACCTCACATCTCTGGTCCTTCCTTCCCTTTCCTACATATAGCTCTCTCACAATGCAGGCAGGCTTCAGTGCATGATTTACACCACTGCAACACAACTGCCATGGCACGGCTACAGTGCACTCCAATTTCACAGAGTCAAGGTTAAAAAAATTGGCTGGACTCATATACATATTAAACACACTAGGCATCTGCACTGCGACATACTGTAAAAGGCTCAAAGGTCCACACATCTGCACTCTAAAAATCAAAGGAATTATCAAGTGCCTCTCAGTACAACTGATCTAATAGTTAGCGAACCTGCTATTTCAAGAACACTAATCAAATACTGATCACAGAATAAAAATGAAGATGTGTTAACTGTAATCTTAAAATGCGAAAAAAGGATATACTACAAGTTACATATTCAGCAACATTATACCTTCTCAGCTGAAAGCAGTTTAAAAGTAATTGAAAAACATACTCTTTCAGCTACTTAAATCATCTTGATTTAATGGCCATACCAGTAATAATTAAGTGCTTTATGAATCTTTAAAGCATAGGGACAAAGGTCGGTTCAAATAATCATTCCTCTCCTAATAAGCTGAGTAAATATTCAATTCAAATGTTAAAGTCCCAGTTACCATATTCACCAAGAACTAAAATACCAACCAGCTAGAAGTTAGAGGTTTTTAGATTCCATTCTACTTTTCCATACCCATCATAATGTCCCCGGAAATATACACACACACAAAACAAGAACACAAGAGGACACGAAAACCACTGGAGTTCAGCTGCTGTGGCAAGCAATCCCCCGTGCAGGCTAAGTGGAGAGGGCTGCAGGCACATCACAGCATAACCGCTTGGCTTTTTGTAGTACATTTTTATATACATGCTATGAAAAAGCTAAACTCTCTCAAGAGACTAAACAATTCATATGAAACTCTCCCCAGGTAAAAATTCTACATCAAACTAAAGTTTTTGATACATTACAACTGTAATGAAAGCACAAATAAATTTAATATTTAATATTGTAGTTAAAGAAATTACGTGCTGAGTTCAGAAAAATTAGTGGCAAAATGCACAGTCATTTTCACAGTAACAAAATTATTACCGCCCCCGTTAATATTTATTTATTTTCCCTTTTTCACCTGCCATCTCAGGCTTTTCAACAGACATTATGTGGCACACCTTAAACAACATATTTAAACTGCCATTTAGTTTTGTGAAATCTGAAACAAGTAATTGTTAAATACTGAAAAAAACCTACTATATTGGAATTTATTACCTCATTCAGGCATAACTGTATATGGCCCTTGGTTCATGCCCAGCAGGTATTCCATTACCATCAAACCCCCTCTTTGAATCTCCAATGCTTTTACGCTACCTAATGTTTCATCTTGATACTACAACAAGTTTGAATATTTTAGGGAGCATTTGCAGCAAATAAAGAAATCCCTGCCATCCTGAGTCTCCAGTTTTATTTCTCTAAAGCACTATTTTAGTTTGGATCAAAGTAATTACCATAATAAGTTTTAAAAATGTTCCTGTAACAGACTGTTGGGGTTTGTTTCTTGAATAAGTGTCCAATAATCTTAGTCTATGAAGCCATACTATTTTGTGGCCTTTGGGCATTTACATTTGAACATCAACCTCATCCAATGTGAAGTCTAAGAATCAAACTTCAACTGCAATTATTGATGCCTTTCCTTTCCAAGGCAGAGATCAGAAATAAAAATGAATGTAACAGGTATTAACAGCACAAATATTAACTGGTATTTACTAAGACATCATACATTATTTGTCCAGCTTTCCAGAGATCTACTATACTCTTCCACAAAATTCCCCAAAAGACATGAGCATTAGAAGACTGTTACAATAAAAATATACAAAATTCAAATTAGTACAAAATACTCACATATTTGTGCCATGCAAAAGGTCGGTTCTACACCATGGTGAACAGTTTGGCTATAACCCAACAAAGCATTTAATTATATGAGACAAGCTAAAGCTAAGCATGTCTTTAGCTGCTTTTTCAGGCTATGGTTAACATATTGAACATACAGGGCACTCTCATAAAAAATCACTGCTAAAAAATATTTTTAATTTCCAAGAATAATTAGGCAGTTGACTAAAAAATCCAAACCAACAATCAGTAATTTGATACTATTATCATCATCATTCATTCCAAACACCATTCAGGAACTGAAAAGTTGTGTGCTCCAGAGGCAGGGTACAGTTGGGTATTCAGTTGTTTGGTGTGGGAGACTGAGCTGCGTTTGTCTGGAAGGATTGCTTATCTGACCAGGAGTCCCTTCTGGCTGCTGAATGCCACCGCCAGGCCACCATCACCGAAACGAGCAGCTGTGGTGGAAGGGGCACATCGCCGAGAAGAGCATGCTGAGGCGCAGGATCACGTGGCAGCCACATACACTCCACGTACACCCCATGGGACCAGCGCGCCAGGACTGGGAGCTTGCCTCAGAAACAACATCCCTGAATAATCCCTGAAGGCCCTATAAAAGGGCTGTGCCACTGAACGGTGCGGGGGGACTCCCACCACTGCGGTACAGGCTATGGACCACTGGAACACTCATGGGGGTGACTATGCATGCAACTCTGTCCCGACTACTTGCTCGGTTTCTGCCTTTTGTTCTATTCTGTCCTATCGCTATTATTGTTCTCTTTTGTAATAAAGATTGTTTAGGGCGTACAGCATTTGGCCTCGATTGTGTCTTAACTTTGCTCTCAGGATCATATCGAACCTCCTTCTGAAGTTGGATCGGGATGTTTGGTCTGGGGTTTTTTGTCGGGGTTTCTTTTTTTTGTTTGTTTTGGTTTTTATCTCCCCACAAAATAATCCCTACTTACGTACAGCTAGTAAAAGACCCTCTTTCAACTCAAGTATAAAAAGCCAAATCAACTTAATAAAATTTTATTCAAAGTGTCAGTGGCTACAAGTACTTCTTATTATGAAAGCTCTCATACTGTATTAAATTTCTCTTGAAAATTAGCATCTTAAGCCTTAAAAAAAAAAATCAACCTACCGCTCTCTCTCTCTCTCTCTCTCTCTATATATATATATATATCTTTCCATAGCCCATCAGAATTAAACTAACTTTGAAGTCAGGATAGAGAAGGAGGGCCTATAAGCATGCTTTATTTGCTTTCCTGTTCATGCAAAAGCTCTGCCTTTTTTTTTTTTTAATCTTTAATTATCATATGACCCATTATTTTGAGGGCTAAACAAAAGGCTAAAGGACCACCACCACCATCAAAAGAAAAATAAAATTCCCAAAACCCCACGAACATGCCAGAAAGAGTTATATTGTTAGCAAAGGCTGTCTCTTAGTACTTCACTGTTACTTCTACTCTTTTTGCCATATAACTAACTTTTCTGGTTCTGCTTTGCAGAAGGCTTCACCAATCATTACAGCACTGCTTAAGTAACAATTCTGGGTCTACAGACAAAGCAGATGTACCATGATTTTACATGAAAGTACTATAATAAGAAAGATAAAAATCTCAGTTCTTCTGTGTAGTGCAAGTCTGAGGAAAACAAAATATGTATAAATAAAGACATATTCACATGTCAAGGTTTCACTGTTTCTTTCCTAACAATGACAGCCATAGTCTGTAGGAGACTAGCAATGGCATGCAATAGTCCATGAAGACAGAGAACACACTGATCATCCAAGAACGTTCCAGCTAGTTGAAATCAACTCTGTTAGTGCTTTAGTCCCAGATCTATTCTGGCTTTTTTTTTTAACCTGTTTTACAGACAAATGTTTCACACACCATCTTGCTTCATAATGAAGACCTGAATTGCAGACAAAGTGAAAGCAGTAAAGCAGAACAAACAGCTTTGATTATCTTCTTCAAGTATTGTTATGTTGGCATGAAAGCGTTTGGCTCTCACAATGCCTTTTTTATTATTTGAAACATGAATAGGTTCAGAGGAACAGAAGCACAATGAGGACAATTCAGTACATCTTTCATACAGGCACAAATCCTTTGTCAGAGAGCAAACATTGCTTTCTATGTTCACCAATACAAAGGCCTAATAGCAAGTCCTTACTATAGAGCATATCTGCATCCCACAGCAGTAACCAGATTTATTTTACCAAGAAAAAATCAACTGAAAAATCTTCATGATTTGAGTTTATACATCTGAATAATTTGCCTATATATATATAATCACTTGCCTCCTGAATATTTATTCAGGATATACAGTCTCAAAAAACAATTCCACAAAACAGCTCGCATTAGCTTTCCTGGCTGAGGTAAATCCAACACAAGCTGTAAAAAAATCCTCTCAATTTAAAAAACCCTACACTACTGGTACCATTACATTTGTTTATCAGAAGTCTTTGAGAGATTAACAGGGAAAGAAATACTAGGCAAAAATTCACAAGAACATTATAAATATTTCAATTTTATTTTGCATTCTTCTGCTACTCATTTACTCAAGGATTCAAGATCTCCTGGAAAAAGACATTTAGTATTTGACCACGAGTGTTGCACTGTCATGGTTTTGGTGAGGATAGAGTTAATTTTCTTCAG
>VZTV01102955.1:0-14884 GCA_013400875.1 Anhinga rufa | reverse complement strand
TAATTTTGTTACACTTCTCCAGTAGCCACAGACCTTAAAGCTGACCTTGTGGTCCTATAGACTAAGATTTCTCTACTGAAGCTCATGTTGGTCCACTGTTGCAGGGAGTAGATAAGAAAAGAAATTGGATTTCTATCTCTGTGGCTGTTGTGCTGTTAATTCACTTTCTCTTCATTCAGCTGTAGTGGGAAAAAGAACTAATTGCAAGTCCCCTGGCTGTGACTGCTGATCATACTTTGAGGTTTCATACAAATACAGGATTGCTTCTACCTGTTAGAGGTATTTCAACAAGTTCAAGGAATCCTAGGAGAAGAGTAAACACTGCTCTGTTTCTCTTGTATCATTCGCTGCCCTTTTGTTAAAGCTTCTGCCCCATATACCCAGTGACGGTCTCAGTCCTTTTTGGAATTGTAGCTGTTTTGACAAGCTTGCAAAAAAAAGCCAAGTTCCTTTTGCAGAAGCTTCTTTGTAAAAATAAACCCAAACCTCAGTCCCACTATCTCTTTAAAATTTGACTAACCTCAGACCTGGGTGCCAGGCACCAAGCGAGTGTGCTTTTGAATTCATGTGATTCTGAGCTTGCTTTACCCCTGTCCATTCCAGTGAGCAAATCTGAAAGCTCACTTATTGCAACTGTCTCTTGGGCCAAAATAGTAGCAATGGTCTGGCAAGGTAGAAATGAGCCCTGACAATGTCTCTCCCTCTCTGACTGGAGATGGATGTGCCTGCTATGGTGGGAGCACTGAAGTGATAGAGGAATATGGGTGCTAGCTGCCAATTTTCTGCCTGGGCAAATCCTCCAGAGGATAGTCATCTGGATTTGCTGGCAGAATTCACTAGTGTCATTCTTGTTCCACAGGTGGCTGCTGTCCTGCACTGCAGGACCTTGCCAAGTGTGAATGATGGGAAGAGAAAAAGCCGGGGGGGAGACAGACACCAACCATCCCCCCCAGCCATTGTCATCAGTTTCTAACATCCTCTGAGCTGCCTACTTGTACCAATGAGAATCATACTTAATAGCAACCTTCCCATGTTTGGACAGTTTAATTATTCAAAATGCATTAAGACTTTTTAAATATCTGGACTTAGTTCTGGTAATAAATACATTAGTTCAGTTTTGAAAATGCACTCAATTCACAAATATTAATGAATTAACCTCCAGCCTTTTGTCTGCCCTGGGGAATATGACTAGAGATCAAAGGTATGGAGGAGTGAAATGGCTTGTCACAGTCACAAGGAGCCTGACAGTTTGATTCTCAGGACCTGTGTTTTAATGACAAAACACAGTGTGGTGGAGTGAATAGTCACTAACCTTCTACGTGGAAGCTGGAATTGTCTTTCTTGCAGTAGCACAGGCAAATCATATGGCCTTGAACAAACTATGCTACCTGCAAGTGATTTTTACCTTTGTTTCTTTGCCCTGATTCCTTTCTCTCTCTACTAAGACTTCATTCTCATTTGGAAAAAGCTGTCTGTCTTTGTACAGTGCGTGGCATAGGGGATCTTGATTTTTTTTTTTTGGTTATCTTTTTTAGCTGTTGCCTCTAAGTGCTACCAAAATATGAAACATAGAAAATCTGTTTCCCCATTTATTGTTTTGTGTGTTTCATTCTTTCAGATTTTACATTCTTTAATGTATTTTTGCATTGCTGCTTTAGCTCTGTGGATGTCCATAATGGTCTAGATTGCAATAAAGCTTTATATTCTACATACCTGCATACAAAATGACTTTGTCTAGTCTAGTTAATGCTATTTTACAAATTAAATGCTCAAACAGCATTCTGTCTCTCTCTCACTTACCCTCCTATTTTGGATTATGTAAGAACCAGGTAGATTCTGTATTGCTGGTCCTGCTCTTTGTTTCTATACACTGCATATAGATACACCAGCAAATATAAATTAACCTTGACTGTAACTTACTGTGGGACTGACTCCATTCTAGTGTATCCTTTAAAGAAAGAAGTGTGTGCTAACGTCACAAACACATCTTCTCTCTAAAGGCTGTGTAGTTTTAAGCAGCCTGGTTGCCTGTGTAATGCTTGCTGACACTCAGAACTTTGTCTTCTAATTGTAGCGGGGGAAAATACAACCCCTGTCAGAGTCAGTGGTGGGTCAATGGAGAACAAAGGCAGTAATCAATCTAAGGCCTAATTAAAGGCAGTGGTGCCAGGAAATGTTAGGGAATTCAACAGCCTGACACTCAAGCTTCCCTAATTGGACTAGTGTTCTTTATGACTGCCCTGTGCCCCACTCCATATTGCCCCAGCTATGATAGCAGTATCTCGCTCTGTGTTTAGTGTTTCTCTTTGCTCTCGAGTTCAAGGCAGAGATAGATAGAGGGATCCATTAACAGTGAACACCGTAGCTTTATATTTTTCCACTTCACATTTTTTTTTAAATAAAGCTCAGTTACTGAATGATGGTTATAAGCAAGTTAATAAACTTCCATAAAAAGAGATAGTATGACCAAGAGAGGAACATGCCGAGGCTGTTACTGCTCTCTTCTCACATTCTTCAACTGTGCTCTGTGTGTTCCTTTTTTCTTTTTTTTTTTTTTTTAAACTTTGTTCTGTAGGCCAGGCTGTCCATTTGCCTTCTGGGCAGTGTAGTAGCCCTGCTTCTGGGAGTTTCATAAAGCTATAATTTTGTGCACGGTAGAGCAAATGAGGGAAATAGTACTTGTGGATGGAAAGGATGACTTTGATTCATTAATTTCATTTGAAGTCTTGTGGATTCTACTTCTTTATGAGATTAAAAGGAACTCCCTCTGAAGAACTTCAGGCAAGAAGAGGAGCTTAAACAGCAAGTATTTGTGACCAGGAAACAAAACTCTTTTGTACACTCTAACTGTATGATAAAGTGTAGCAGTTGCTACAGGAATCTGAGGAAAAATTCTACAAACCAGTTAGGAGTTCTCTGTAAGTGTAAGTACAAGAAATATCTGTTAGCTTGAGCTGTACAATATGTCCCAGTTAAATAGCATTTAACTAAAGTTCTGTCATTTCTGCAGGAAAGGATCCTGTAGAGCATCTTAAGTGCAGAAAATCCTGAGGGAGTCTTCTGTAGCTTTGAAGAGAAATGTGTTTTGAGCATCAGACCAATTTGTTGTGCTTCTGTGGAAATTTCCCCTCCTGCACTTTGTTTTACTGTCTATTGGAGATTTCTGTACAATAGTGAGAAATAGTTAATTCTTTCTGAATTTCATATTGAGAAAAAACAGCCTGGGAATGAGTGTCTGGAAAAAATGGCAAGATCTAGCTATTTTCTTTTTTTTTGACACGAAGATCTACAGCTCAGGACAGGGAGAAGAGAAGATTGTGGGTGGTAAATTGTGGCACGACAAAGAGGAATAGTTGATAGCACCATGCAGGATTTGATTCTGAATTTTTGCAGCTGTGTCACTTTTGTCATTCCCTCCTCAGCTACATAAAAAGATGTCATAGTACAAGCTAGTCAACCGTAAGTAATTTCATGGACTTCAATGGAATGTTGCCCATGTAACATATACCAACACATTTTTGAAGGGCTGGGCCATAGGACAGACTGAGGCATTAGTATGTGCCTGGTAGCAGGGTGATGAGACAGAAGCCTCCCCGTGTGCCAGCTGCCCGTCAGTATCAGTGAAACATATGCCCATACAGTTTGCTTAGTAATGTGAGTACCATGTATAGTGGAGGCAGAGATGTTTCCCTGTAAACATAATGAGATACTTTTGTTTTCTTTTCAGAGAATTGCAGGAATATAACCACATCTGCCTAGTTACCCACTGGCATAGTTAAGTGAGCTACCCCTATGACTCTTATTCCCAGGTATTTTTTTAACTGAGAGTTGGATGTCACTGAATAAAGGGATTCTTCACTGTGGAGTGGAAAGACTATTATAAAACAGTACTTAAAATACAGAGAGATGCAAGCTACTGTATTTGTGTTCATAGCATTTTTTTAATCCTGGAACCATATAAATGTTTCAAGAAGAACTTAATTTTTTAGGTAGGTGAAACAGATCTGAGGAAACTAGGTAGTCTCTGGACACCAATGAAGCTAGGTCTCTGGTCTTTTTGTCATGTCCACCACACCTGACTGCAGAATGAGCTCTGTAGATGAAAGGGTATTGAAGGAAGCACTGAATAATTTTTTTTTTTCTGGTAAGGACTGGTGGTGTTGACATTTCTAAACAACTGTAAATTATGCAAATCTTAAAGTAACAGAGCAATTCTTACCTATACCAACAAATCTGAGCAGAGCTGTTCTCTAGTACGTAACCACGATAATGAAAGTTAATCCAAGTTTGAACTTCAAACCGTTTGAAGAATAACTAATAAACACAACTAATGAGTGGGCTTTCTGTATATATCAGAAACACTGTTCCTTTGTATGTTACTTAAAAAACTTGGAAATGTCTCAGTTGCCCATTATAAGAGGTGTGGAAAACTCTCCACAGGCTTGCCTGTCTCCTAAGCCACCCAACCTCCTGCAAATTATGTACCTTGCCGAGAAGCATTATTAATTCCAGTGGACTGGCCTGTGGCACAGTCCAAATCTGTTTATAATCTTTCATCACTCTGATATTGCCTATACCCCTAACAAGCAGGATCAGAGGCATGCAGAGGGGGAGGGATGGGCCCACATTTCAGTGTGATAAGTACTTTGAAAAAATAACATCAACTGCTTCCTGTTCAACCTCTACTAATTAACTTGTTCTAATGGTATAGGAGTTTTATAATTTTTTGCAAGTAAAAAAATTTGAATAAACAGATCTACTCAACCAGCCAGTTCTTAAGAAATCGGATACAGGTCTTTTGTATCTACAGTGTATTCTGATGCACTAAGTTCTTGGTCACATCCTTTTTCACTAAAGAAGAGTAAAGAATTTTTTTGGGAAACCAACCCCAAAATGCAATGAAATCATAATGTTGTATCCCAGGCCCTCAAAGGCTGGTGCATTATTGTTTATCTTCTTAGACTGATGAGTTTTTTATTAGTGGTTTTTTTTTTGTGCTGTAATAGGTTGCCATTTACTGGAACTTAATAGCATACTTACACTGCCAGCAAGATATTTGGCTAAAGATCTAGCTGAGTAGAAAGTTTCATTGCGCAGAAGGACCAGCTAAATTCAGGGCTCTTTCTAGCTGGCAGATCGCTAATACTGCTCTGCTTCTATCTGGTGAGATAAGTTTTCCTGGCCCCATTTTGTTTTTCTTCAGTGCAGCATGTAGCAGATGGATTTGAATCACAAATACACCGTATAGAATGCAGCACAAGATACAGGTTTCTATAAATTCTCTTAAGCTTGGTGCACAGAATAATGCTGACTGGAGGAAAACAGGATGAGTAGTTTTTTGGATAGACTTGAGAGGGTTTGTCAACTGCAAATGGAGAATTTTCTCTGGCTTTTGAGTGGATAGCATACTACTTCAATCACAATTGAGTTCCTCCAATACAGTGGTTCAAAGGCATCCATATTATGATTAGTGCTTGTTATTACTTACAATCTTTACATGTGAATTAAATCAGAAAGCCTTCTGATGACAAGTGTACTCTTCACTGCTTGAAAAACTGGCTGGATGGCTGAGCCCAGAGAGTTGTGGTGAACGGAGCTAAAGCCAGTTGGCAGTCAGTCACAAGCGGGGTTTCCCAGAGCTCAGTTTTGGGGCCAGTCTTATTTAATATCTTTATCAATGATCTGGATGAGGGGATCGAGTGCACCCTCAGTAAGTTTGTGGACGACACCAAGCTGGGCGGGAGTATTAATCTGCTTGAGGATAGGAAGGCTCTGCAGAGGGATCTGGACAGGCTGGATCGATGGGCCGAGGCCAATTGTACGCGGTTTAACAAGGCCAAGTGCCGGGTCCTGCACTTGAGTCACAACAACCCCAGGCAACGCTACAGGCTTGGGGAAGAGTGGCTGGAAAACTGCCCAGTGGAGAAGGACCTGGGGGTGCTGGTTTACAGCCAGCTGAACATAAGCCAGCAGTGTGCCCAGGTGGCCAAGACGGCCAACAGCATCNAGAAGAAGAGGCTGAGGGGAGACCTTATGGCTCTCTAAAACTACCTGACAGGAGGCTGTAGTGAGGTGGGTGTTGGTCTCTTCTCCCAAGTTACTAGTGATAGAATGAGAGGAAATGGCCTCAAGCTGCATCAGGGGAGGTTTAGATTGAATATTAGGAAAAATTTCTTTACTGAAAGAGTGGTCAGGCATTGGAACAGGCTGCCCAGAGAGGTGGTGGAGTCACCATCCCTGTAGGTATTCAAAAAATATGTAGATGTGGCACGTCAGGTTTAGGAGTCATGGTAGTGTTGGGTTGACAGTTGGACTTGATGATCCTAGAGGTCTTTTCCAACCTTAATGATTCTATGATTCTCTGAGTGATGATTTGCCCATCAGTAGTCTGCATCTGAGAGTCATGTACAATATTTGTTTGATAGCTGCTATTGTTTTGTGGCATTAGGAGGACCTGCTCTTGCAGAGACTATATTGTTTTCTGCCGTTGTAAAGAGTCACCAGTTGTGCTTGAAATTGCACTTTGACTATTTATATGAAAGGTTTAGGTTGTAACTGAATTTTCTATAGGCTAGTGGTTGTTTACCCCCTTTCTGGCCCTAAGTGAAAGTGGGCAAGTGAGAAGTTTTCAGTGACAAAATCATAGAAGGGTTTGGGTTGGAAAGGACCTTAAAGATCTTCTAGTTCCAACCCTCCTGCCATGGGCAGGGACATCTTCCTCCAGACTAGGTTGCTCAAAGCCCCATCCAACTTGGCCTTGGATGTCACAGCATCCTGCAGCACAAGACCGAGGCCCTTGCATGCCAGGACTTGACCTCATGCTGGACTTAACATGTTGGAATGATATTCACACAGGACTGTTAACTTATGCCTGCCTTCTTCTGAAACTTTCTATTTGAACTGGCATAACTGACAAAATTGGTATCTTCTTTCCCATGTGTATTCAGATTTCTACTGCATGCATCCTAACCTGTAGCCATTGCCAAGCTTTCAAGCTCATCTGATTCCAACAATGTTTCTCCTTTCATTTGTTTGCCATTAAAATTCAGTTTTTGCTGACACCTACCCAACGTTCAAAGCTGAAGTTCACTGGTGTGAGCTATGAACACTTGCTGTCTGTCAGACACAGTAGGGCATTAATTAAAAGGAAATGACAGGCTCCTTAACAATGTTGTTATATTTTTAAGGCCAAGCTTAATGTTATCTAGCATGCTACATGAGATTGTCATATTCATAATAGGGCAGGTTAGGAGTAGAAAAAATAGAGCTCACTGAAATTGTTTACGAAAGTTTGTACACAGTGTCATGTTCTTTCTTGCTTCATTAGTACTGGTTGAGTTGTCTCCTGCTTTGTTTTACCTTTTCACACCTCTGAGTCCATCATGTTGGCTGTTGTATTTAATTATTTGCACCTCATGCTAAATGTGAAGTATCTGTGAAAAGCAGGGTCCTATTATGGTCTGCACAGTGTACACAAAAAAAGGACTGTTCTCTGCTCTTAAACAATAACAACAACCTTTAAACTAAGCAGAATGTCTGAGGGAGTTGATCTGAGTATTTATTTTCTTGCTTGTGATATGGGAATACAGATTAATCAGGTTACGTTAGTCATCCACCTAGATAGCTTTCTGTTCTGAAAGATTAGTATTATATTTCTAACACTTCTAAATGTGGTGTAGCCCCAGAAAAGGGGTTACCAAACCCAGGCTATGGTGTCTCCCTATGTTTCCAGAGCATACCAGAAGACCTGTAGGAGGATTTTAGGACTGAGGCCGTGAGATGGAGATGCAAGTTTCACAGACTTGCCATGTAACTCCCTGCAAACTCCAATGCCTGAGTTTCACTGTCTGAGGTACTACAAGCAAAGGACCCGTTATACAAGGGTCACAGGCAACTTTAGCAGTTTTATGTTTTCTACAGAAATTTTCAGGTGAAAGGCGTTGTAAAACTTCAATGTGCTGTGGTTAAACAGTATTATCACTCTAACTTATCACAACTGTAATAGCATAAATGGATTTGAGGATTGTCACCATGAATAGTTTGACATGGTAATAAAAAAATAAGTTCTAAGTTGCAAACTGTAAACACAGCTGCTTATTCTGCTTTTATTGTAGAAGCAAATGAGAGAGAAAATGCCGTTTTATTGGCATAAACTTTTCCCCAAGTCCCTGAACTTTCAAGGGGTAAGGTATTGGAGGAAAAGAAAATGTTTCCTCAAACATCTCCACTCCCTTTTCTCTTCCTCTAGGCAGAAGTTTTTATGACTGTAGGGAAAATCTACCCTGCAAGGGTTATTCACCACCTGGATCATTATAACACTGTAACTTTTAGGATGTTTCTACCCAAAGGCAAAAGGAGGTAACTTTAGTAAATGGACTATAATTCTAGGTCTTGCATCTTTCACCTTGCCCTGTGCTTAGTGCTCTCCTCTGTAGACATGGGTGGGGAGAAGCCATTGGACTGAGAAATCAAAAGGGATTAAATGCTCTCACAGGTTGTTACCTTGCTTTCAGATTAGCTAGAAGAGACAACACAATCATACTCTTGTGTTTATATTGTGACAACCTTTTTCTGGGGATTGCTCTTCAGTAAATGGTCAGTGTATATGGCTCTGATCCTGCAAGCGACTGAACTGGCAGGCTGATTCTGTACCAACATGTCTGCAAAGGTCAGTAATGATTCCTGGGTGTAGGTAAGTGGTTCTCATACTGTAAATGTGACTACAAGCACTTTATCTGGCCTTCCCCCTTCTTTGCTGCAGTGCCTGGAGTTTACACAATTAGTGCATTGTGCTTCTCTTGCAGCAGTTCCGCTGTTCTTGCTGGCTTTGGGCTAGCTGTAATGTACGGGCTTCCCCATGAAGCACTGAGGGGCAGGTCTGTACCCACACATGTATGCCAACTTGGTACCCTGTGTTCAGAGGCAGCATAGTGTTGTGGCATCTGTTTTATTGTTTGGTATGTTGGTAAAGAACATGGTGTATGTGATATTCACGTGATGCTAATGCATAAGTCCCCTCTCCTGCTTCTTGCTTTCGTGTGAACCAGTGCATGGCATTTCAGCTAAATTCTGTAGGCTGTGGTCATAAAAGCACTATTCTCTTCAGTCTTTTAAAATGCCTGGTAGGATGACTGTGTGAGGAAACCCTTGATTTGTGAATCAGGACAGGTGGTCTAGACTTAGGCACAGCTTGGTTCTTAATTCTCTGTGGTCACTTAGGCTAGAGTAAAATGAGTGCAAAAGGATAGAAATCATTATTCCATGTTTTGTTTGACACAACTTGGTCCTAGTGAAAATGTGTAATGTGGAAGGCAGTAGGGAGCACAAGATGCTCTCAGCTTGAGCTGATTGTGTCATCAGTGGTGTCATTTAATTATGTCAGACTTTAATATTCAGACCTGCTGGATTTTCTGTGTTATTTTCTTTCAAATACCTACAAAATAGAACCTTTTTTTTTTCTGGTAATCAGCACTGTGCTGAGTTTAACACCTAGTCTGCTGTTCCAATAATGTCTGGAGAAATTCTTAGGGCTTCAAAATAAGTTTTGCTTGGATGAGGATACCAGCATTTAGTCTGGTGGATATAGCTATAAAAGAAATACTTTGAAGGAAAGGTCACGTGAGCAGGGGATGAGTTGCCTTTGCCTGTGCTGTTTAAAAGACTATTTCAGAGGCAATACATTATCTGTGTTGAAAACAGCATTAAGTGCTTTATTGCTGTTATGGTATGGGCAGTAGTAGAAAAGAATTACACAGACTGGTGAAGTGAGCTTTGACTTGACTTGCTGTGAATCGCTAATCAGGTGTTGAGTGTGGGACTAAATATTAACACCTTTCAGGACACTAAGCACTTATAAACTCTGCCTTAAATCCCTGTAAAGGTACTTGGCATGGAGAAGGCAGAAGGGATTTGTTATCAGGGTAGGCATGCATTTGAAAAGGGTTTGTTGATTTGAGAGGCAATTCCTAATCAGGCCCAACCCAATGATGAGCTAAATTTCTAGTTAAAATATGTCTAATACTGAACAAATGCCATTTTTTAGATGTTTGAGAGGAATAGGTTATCAAATTGTACATGCATCCCACTTCTAATTTTCCCTAACCAGTAGAACTGCCACCTAGCAAGTCTCTCAATGGTGGGCTAACCGCAGCTGGAAGGTAAGCCCCCAACCAGTTGCTTGCACCCCTCCAGCAGTGTGGGGATGAGAATTGAAGGGCAAAAGCAAGGGGAAAACCTTCGTGGGTTGACATAAAGATGGTTTTAAATGAAGAAGAAAAGGACCTCCCCCCTCTTCACTGCCACCCCAAAAAACAAGCAATGTAAAAGCAATCACCACCAGCAGACCAGTACCCAGCCAGTCTCCAAGCAACAGCTACTTTAGAAAATTTCCCTCCCCCAGTTTTACTGCTGAGCATGATGTTATGTGGTCTGGAACATCCCTTTGGTCAGTTGGGGTCAGCTGTCCCGGGGCTGTGTTCCTTCCCAACCTCTTGTTTGCTCCCAGCCTGCTCACTGGGACGGCAGAGTGAGAAACGGAGAAAGCCTTGGGGCTGCACAGCAACAGCTAAAACGTTGGTGTGTTATCAACACTGTTTTGGTCAGCCATCTAGAACACACATAGGCTGCTGTGAACAAAACTATCTCCACCCCAGCTAAATCCAGTGCACCCTCCCAGTTAACAGATTGAACGCTGGATTTCAGAGTGCAGTAACCTGATGGTTTAGCTGAAAGCTATCTTGGGAAGAAGGAAAAAACTTCAGTCAAGATTGCCAGCCTGTCCAAAGCAATGCACTGTGAAGAACTCAATTCTTCCTTTTCTTTTTGTATGACTTTGTTGTTTGTTTGTTTGTTTGTTTTCATTTAAGTTAGCAAAACAGAGGGGAAATTATGTACCAAATGCCTGAACAGACGTAGGAGATGGAGAGGAAAGGATGCAAGACTTTATATATTGTGGGGTTTGTTTGTTTTTTTTAAGTGTGTTTTATTTGAGGTTGGTTCTAGGTGCAGACTGTAGATACCTGGTTTATACAGAAAGTAAAGGCAAAAAGCACATCTTCCATCTCTTTCTCATATCGCCTTTCAAATATTAGTTTGTGACTTACCCTTTACTTCTCGCTTATTTTAAGTCTTGTAATTCAAGTAGCTCCCATCATATTTCTAACCCCCACTGTTGAATGGCAACTGAAGAACTTGGTACAGACAGGTATCTTGATCTGTCTGTCTACTCAGGTACCACTACTTGTGGAAAAAATAAGGCAAATGAACACCTATATTTGGAGGCACAATTTTATTTTTATCACCAAAACTACGTGAACAAATAGAAGTAAAAAAACAAGGCCAAAGTCCACACTCAGTTAACCTATTTATCCCAAGCTGCTTAAAGCATCTAGGTTGGGTGAAGCTCTAGACACAGTCTCACCTTAGTCCTGAGTTTGAAAAATGTCTGAATAATAGAACTGTAATTGCCATTTTTCCTGATAATAGAGAACTAGCTGCAATTGCACAGAAAATACTGAGTGTGCCTGTGGACTTTTTCAACGTGCAAAATAATCCTAAACTATAGCCTGCCTTTAAAAACATCAGATGCTATTACTGGAGAGCCTATATGCTTTAGAATAAGCAAGAGGGCGTAGGAAAGGAAGAAAAGGGTCAAATTGCCTACAGCAAGTCTTGTGCTTTAGGTAGTGATGGACTGGCAGGTTGTCAAAACACAGACAGACGCTTCTGTAGTGTATGAACAACACGGCATCGGAATGAATGAACAGTGTTCTGCTTTTCCAGCCTCCTTCCACCCCATTGCATTATTAGCTGCATTGCATAATTTGTGTGTGTGAAACATTTTATAAAGTCAGTATGGTGCTTGTCAAACTACCTGTCATTATCCCCCTTGTAAAGCAGTTATTCTGTCTGCTCCTGCTTTGGCCTGCTCTCTTCCCCTAGGGAGATAAAGCACAGCTGACTTCGATTTCAGTTTCAACTGCTGCCTAAAATTGTCCCTTCCAAAAAGCATTGATTGACTTTTGGTGGGAGCTTCATCTGTAGAGCTGGAGATAGATCTATCAATAAGCCAAAACTTAGGTGCTTTTGGACCAGTGAGAGAACTCTGGTCATGTTTTCTTCTTCACTTGAATGAGTCTATTAACTTAATTGAGTGCTGACAGGAGAGACTAATCTCTCACTTGATTTCATATGCCTCTCTTAATTTTGTTGTTAATTTTTATATCTTTAATTTTTTTTAGTTCTCTTATATAAGTACTGTACCTTTTTGTTTAAAGACATGTACATCTTATGCTTTTGGCCTTCTTATTAGGAAATAATGTTGAATGTGATTGTTTTTTTTAAAGTTTTTAAACTCATGCTTGCAAAGACAAATCGTCCTCAGTGTTAAAATTTATAAGACCAGAATTATTTTATCTTGCAAAATTAGCAAGAGACTAAGGAAAACTCCCCACATTCTTTCATTTGTCATGTTGTATCTATGTGAAGGGAATGGATGGCAAAGGCTGGGAGGTTTTACTGCTGATGAAAAAGTTAGATGCAAAAGGTGAGTTTTCAGGTAATGTTTACAGAGTGTTCTAGGACCTCGCTTAAACTTGAGGGCCTTCAGTTGCAAATATATTTCGTGCATCTATTCCCCCATAAATTACAACTATCATCTAAAAAGCAAAATATTTTTACTTTCTCCTGGAAGTAAAATGCAGCTGTTTAATTCAGAATGGCCTGAAGTTGCAGTTCTGAACTGGACAGAGGCGGGCAGATTGTATTGTAAAAAATAAAAGATACAGCAAGACACATAAAAAAAAAAATTGTAGGCAAAATTAGGTCTCAAATAAATGTTCATCAAACTTGCCAGGCCTAGTTACCTCCATCTTTCCACTCTGACAGGTTTCAGGTGGCTTACAGTGTTGCAGGCACTTGAGAATAGCTCCTGTCACTGATATGGGCAAGCCTCTGTCTGCCTGTGTATGTGCAGGAGATGAAGTAGTAACCAGCTGGTCTCGTTTGATTTTATGCTTATTTCTGCCTAGGTGGGCATAACTCCCTACAAAAAAGGGGGTTGGAAGTGTGTTTCAACTGAGGAGATTCTGCCATTGTAATGTATTAAAATCACAGAAATAATTGGGCTGTCACTAACTCTGTGCCTGTAAGACAGATGCGTGCCAGCAACATGCAAGGAGGAGGTAGGATGTGAGGGTGTGTATAAGGCCAAGTGGAAGGATAGGCTATGAGAATCTTCAGGGAGGATGAAGGGACTGATGGGGTTGTGCTGCAGGTTGCCTGGAAGTGTGAAGTGAAGCACAGAGCTAGGATACATGTAGAAAAAAACATTGGGTTTGGATACAGGGTATGGGGAGAGAAGGCAGGGGACATCTAGGTGCTATAGGGAATTGTCAGCTGCAGGCTCGATGTGCTGGCCTCTGCCTGGATTGCTGTGTCCCAGACTAAGTTCTGGCTGTGTTTGCTATAGGTAAAAATAGACAAGCACTGCTTGTATCACAGTCTCCACAGCAATCAAGGAAACAGCGTTTGATCTTGTTGGGTAACTAGGTGCACTAGGTTGCAGGGGAGCTGATTGTTGCTTTTGAGCTAAAGCACTGTCCTTCCAAATATGCCATTACAGGGACTGAGCAGTTGAGGCTAGTTATTCCCTTGTGCTGCTGCAGAACTAGTGTTTTACTGGCCTGTTGCAGAGCAGCTTGTCAAGGTAATTCACAAAAGGGTGTGCGGCACTCAATATTATGAACCAACCCAGAAGATTAAAGTTTAGGTACAGGTATTCTTGAGAGTAAAACCCAGCTACAATAAACCTCTCAAGTGAAACCAAGGCCTGGAAGATGCTTTTCTAGACTTGGTAAACTCCGTTTATGAAAGCAGCCCATTACTCTGCAAGTGCTGTCCTTGGTCTTTCAAGAACATTACTAGTCTTCTCCAGCAGCAAATTCATCTCCGAACTAACATTTCCTTTAGCTAGTGCTTGACATTTCTGTGTTAGTGTGGTACAGTTCCAATTCTCTCCTATCGACAGGATGATTTTCTTGGCAATCTGTGATATAATTATATGTTGAAGCATGCAGTGAGGGACTATTTTTGGCCAGTGATAAAATGACAATGATTGCACATAATTGCTAAAAACAATTTTGAATTTTATTAATGAGATACTCCAAACAACATCTTGTAGACTATTGTCTCAGTTAACAGCCAATTCCTAAGAGTTAAGTGTTGTGTAATTTGCATTTATTTCCCCTATTTATATTGAAATGACACTTGCTGTCCATAATTACCCATCCTCCAGATACAAGTTGTTGCTTTTTAGTTGCTGTTTCCCTTAAAAGAAGTGGAAATAAACACACAATTTAGAGTTGTATTGATTAGTCTGATCCAGGGTATAAGTAGAGTTTTTACTATGCATCTGTTTCCCTACATTTTGGGAAGAGTAGCTGCAGGCACTGAGAATAATTGTAATAAAGATTTAAAGTGCTAAGGCTGATCACAGGAAAGTGTTTTTTAAATTGTCATCTTGATTTAGGGTGTGGTTTGGCTCTACTCATGGGAGAGACAAGCAAGTGTGAGTGATAGTTACAATGAGGTTGTTGTGGGAGTTCTTAATCTGGTTGCTTGTATATAAGGTAAAGTCAGGAACATCTAACTCACAAATCTGTCAAGGAATAAAAAATTTTAGTTGCGTGCCCTGCATGTAACAAACAATTTCTCCCCAAACTTGTAATGACCTTACTGTTTGCTTTCAGGGTGGGGCAGGGAGATAACTGCTGCTGATTCTTCATGTGTCCTGATTCAGGTAGTAGGGCTCATTAGCACCCCCAGCCCTCTTTTTTTTATTTTTTTTTTCCCTCCAGAATTATGGAGTGGAAGGGACCTCTGGAGA
>VZTV01102951.1:2647-12995 GCA_013400875.1 Anhinga rufa | reverse complement strand
ACTTGGGAAAAGAGACTGATACCGACCTTGTTACAACTTTATAATGTAAGACTGAAGTGTGATTATGATTCTAAGTTTTACTCCACTTCTTTCCCTGTTTTTTTTTTTTTAATCTGGGCACAGTCAGCTTTCCACTGGGTCACACGCTGTCAACATGATCAGCTATTATTTTTCCCAATATTCTTCACATTTCCTAATACTGCCTTTCTCATCTCTGGTATGTGAGCTGGCCAGTGCTCACATCCTGAGTACAATTCTTTAGGGGTATCACAACCCTGGTCTATGCCTTGTTATAAATGGGATAGTGATCCCCAAAATCTAGTAATCCACAAGAGAGAAAAATAAGAGAGTCAACTCCTCTCTCAAATGTAATGCATCGTTTTCACGCTGACACATTCATTTTGTATCAGAAAAAGAATTGGCCTATTTTGCTTAACACCAATATCTATTCCGATTCACTGCTGTGCTCAATTGCATTGAGAATTCAATATACTTGAACATGGACCTGAGTTTATTCAGTGTAAGTATATGCCTTCTGAGCAGTAAAGCTATCAAATGAATGAGTTAGCACAGCTGAAGCTCTAGCTTTTATACAACCTGTTATTTACTTGAGCAGATCTACCAATTCCTATAATTTGAAAGTTTAGGCTGGTGAGCAACTTAATTTTTTAAACAGTGTTGCTGATCAACACAAAAGCATCACACAAAACCCACGTTTTGAATATACCTTATTTCTGTGTGCTTACATTTTTATTTTATTTTTTTTTTATAATTTTTCAAACTTTCTTGTAAAGGAAGGATAATTAGCAGGAGAATTTCTAGTTTACATTGACTTTGCTTTGAGTAATGCTGGAAGAAAGAATAACCATCTTCTTCTAAATAAAAAATTTATTATTTCCTAATAAAAGGCTTATTCTAATGTTAAGAAACATGCATGAAAAACGTCCTCTGATTGTGAGTGCCTACACATGTGCTGTTCCCACCCTGCACTGTGACTGTTGACACAGAACTTAATGTGGTCTTGAGGCAGAGCCTGTTGTTCTTTCCTGCAGTTATCCTGGCCTTTTCTCTTCCCTTCATGAACAATGTGGGGTTACCTCCATAATCAGCCTACTTCCCTTACAGTCCTGTTTCAAAATTCTTCTTAGGGAGCTGAATGTCTTTATCTCCTAGAGATGTCAGGGGTGAATAAGAAGGCTTTGTATTAAACATGCTGCTGACTAGCCTGAAAGGTTGAACTTCTAACTTAAAATTTTTCTCTTGTAACCTCTTTTATGAAGCCTCGCTATGACTTTGGGAGGACAGCCTAATTGAGCTAACCTCCGCTCCCTTAGATATTTGCCTTTTCTTTTTCTCCTTTTTTTTTTTTTTGGGGGGGGGGGGGGGGGGAGAGGGGNGGGAGATGGAGTGTTTTTGGGGGGTTATTTTTGGATTTTTGAAGAAGCAGAAAGAACGATGACTTTGTGGAACAATGACTTTGTGGAAACCTTTGCTGTTGCAACTGCTTTGCTCACAGCTACCTGGAGGTTGTATGTTCAGGAGAGGAGGTTGCAGTGGTGGGACCACATTGTGTTTGGGCAGTCAGCACTGGTCACAAAAGTTTTGGGTGTGGAAGGAGGCAGTGAAAGCCATCTACTGTGAAATAGTTCCCACAGTTTAATGGTGTTGGATGGCCTATCTTTGAACATGCTTGTTGCCTGGGAATCCTCATGACCTATTCAAGAGACTAACCAGTGGGACAAGAAAAAATATGCATATGGCAAAGTAATTATCAAGGTCTTCAAAGCCATCCTTCAAATGATGCATTATGAAAAGTTCAAGCATATCCAGGTCTTTTCTTTTTGTGGGTTCCTCAACTGCATGGGAGCCAATGGCTGTGTGTATACTGCGGACTTTTGTATTTTATAAATGAAGTTTTACATACTCAGAAGCCGCTACAAGTGTAAAGGGAAGGGGACACTGAAAATATTTTCTCTTTGAAGCTGCAGTAGCCCCAGTGGAAGGTATTGTTTAGAGCAACCGCACAGCTGCTCTAGCTTAGGGGGAGTTTTCAGTGAGTTATCTCCTCATCACTGGGCATCTCAATGTCTTTGGGTATTGGAGGTGGCATGGCAAAGCACATAAACTCTTTAAAAGTGCTTCCACAGGTACAATCTCAGGGATGAGGAAATGGTGCATATTTCTAGCCAGTCTGAAGTACCGGTCTGAAGTACTGAACACCGTTTGGTGTTCTCTACATTCAGGAGGGAATTCATCATCTGAGACAAGGCAGCCAAAGGAGTTTGGTTTGTTAAGGATGAGGGTCCTCTCACTTGCCTTTATATGTTTACATCCAAGCTGAAGTTATCTGAGCAATATAAGCTGCTTCTGTCACCAGTAAGGTCGAGGAAATATGAGGATACTATCAGAGAGCAATTCATCCCACCTGATTTAAGAAGCACTCTCTGGATTAGATTTGAGTCTCTAAAATTTATATACTAAGCGAGAGCCAAAAAGTCCTACCATTAATTTTAAGTACATGACATATAACACTGCCTGTGAAATATGCAGTGACTAACTAAATATCAGGAATGAAGAAACAAAGTTAAGAGCAAAGTTGGTACAAGAGCAGATAAAATAAACTTGTTCTGAATGAGTTGGTCCAGAAATTAAAAGCTTTTGTGCCAGCTGAATGAGTAAGTCTCCAAACAATTTTTTAAAAAAAGAGCTGGGACACACACCTTAACTATTTTTGACAGACCAGGAGAAAGTTTGCTATATTTATGGACATGGTTACATGCCATGGTTTCATCATAGGAATGACTGACAGGGCTGAATAACCTGGGAGGGTTTTTTCAGCTTTAAATCAAACTATTGTGTTTCCTGCCCTCTGTGAAAAGTAGGTTAGAGAAAGTGACCTTGAAATACAGACATGAGCAACTCAATGGGTACGAGAAATGGTAGCGATAAATAAGCCTAGCTGCTGTGCAATATGCTGTAAACATATGCAAAAGACTCAATTAAAAAAAAAGGCTTTTGGGAGTATTGAATAAGATCCTCAGCTCATGCAAAAAGAATTCATGTAGGGCAGTAAATAGCTTTTTAAAATTACACTGTGACTGTTCTTAATGAATCTTTTGCCATATAATCAAGGAACTCATACTGACATTTTGCAATATAGCTAAAGCTTCCTATACAAGCTCATTTGTCTGAAGAACTCTCTATTTATAAATCTCATTGGAGATAAAATTAAATTAATGAACGAGTCCATCTCATTTTTCCAAAATGCAATAATATATTCTTGTTCCACCACTTTTAGTATTGAATATTTATTTGCCAGTTCAGGAATCACCCATCATTTTTTAATGAGAAAACATTTACTTTTGATCCGAGAAGTTTTACATACAAATGTTAGCAGAAGAGAAATAAATGCATTAAAACTGTTCTGAGTAAAAGCAACAAATAATCTTTTTTAGGAGTCCAGAGAAGTTAATCCCATTTAAGTATTGGATCAATAAAACTTTAAGAAGGAAAATATCAACCATTTATATTTCTCATTATCATTGACTCAGTGGTTTAAAAGTTGATAACATTGAAACATCATGCACCCGTGTGACTCCAGGGCTTCTAAAATATTCTAATAAAGGTTAGTAATGTCCATTGTATGGTACTTGCAAGAAAAAATAAATGCAATAGAAGTTGTTTCTCAGAAGTGTTGTGCAGTCTCCATCCTTGGAGACTTTCAAGGCCACACTGGAAAAATCCCTGAACAGCCTGGTCTAAATTCAGTGTTGACCTGCTTTGTTCAGGAGGTTGGATGAGTGGCACCCCAAGGTCCCTCCCAACCTGAATTATCCTATGGTCTCTGCTCTGACATCAAACCAGCCGAGTAATTTTTCCCGAAGACGGTAAAACTACTGTCTAACCAGATATTTCCTCAATCAACTTGAAATAAAAAGCCCAGAAGCCCTACTCCAAGGGAGGCTGTCCAGCCTGAAGCACATTTATGCTGAAAGGTTAATTGCCCTATTTATCATTACTGGAAAAAAAAAAGTTTCTCGTGCTAGCAGTTGACTGCTCCAGTTCCACTTGCTCAACTGTATAAACAGTGGAAAAAAAAAATTAAAAATCTGAAAGTTTAGGCATATTTCTCCCTATCAGGAGGTCTCACAAATAAGTATTTGTGAAAAGGACCCAACATACGAAGTCTAAATCACTTTTGTGCTCACAACTCTTAAATACAGAACTATGCAGTTATGTGCCCAGGGGTCCCCCCCTAACACTTTATGCAGTAAACATTACATATTATTAAAAAGGTTATAATTTCTGAGAGCCGAGCAACTTATTACCTCCTTGGCTGCAGAATATAGATACTTTTTTTACAGGAGGACAAGGAAAAAAGCTACAACAATTTGAACAAAACCAGAAGAAACAAGTCTGAAAATAGGAAAGGCTGAAAGCTGTTCTAGCTGGTCTAATGGAAAACATTGTTTTGTCCAGCTATTCACAATTTTATTGATTTTGTGGCTTGTTGAAAAACTTGCATGCTTTTTGGCCACTGGGAAAAAAAAAGTTATCAGGTTGTTGTGTTTTTTTTTTTTCTTCTTTTGACAAACAGATTGTGAGAAAATTTGTTCCTGTGCAACAGGACATGGACAGACCTCTGTGTAAAGAGGACTTAGTGCTTCTTCTAACAGCAGTGACAGGTGGAGTATCTGCCAGAAGTCAGTCAGGGCTGTCAGCATCATTTCTTCATAGTTAAATCTTACAGATTTTTTCTATGTTTTTTGCCCATTTTTTCCACTTCTCACAATACTCCTGTCAGTTCAGTGATACAGTCATGTATGCAACAAGAATGACTTTTTTTTTTCTTTCTTAGAATTCAGCTACATTGCCAAAGCTTAATGAAAAGCTAGTGTTGAATTGCAATTTAATTCTGGTCTTAGGATTCAGGCATATATCAGATTATTCACTTTTTAAAAATAATGCCTTTGAATACCTCTCATGCAATAGCTTTTCAGTCTCCTTCCTGCTTCAAGAAATACCACCCTTCCCCTCCCTGACAGCTAACTAAAGCTTTTGAAATAAGGAAAGATTGCTTGTATTTATGAAACAGGTAAAAAACATAATAAGGAGCCCTAGATGACATGCTAATGCGTTTGAGCGTCAGGAGAAAATTTTCATGTACAATGGGAGTTATAGAAAAAAATATCAATAATAAGCAACATTAAGATTTGTCCAGGAAACCTTTATTCTACCTTCCTCTGCCTGTGCATTAGGAAATTTTTTTTAACAACATTTATGACTTTCACACAGAACAAATGGGTCCTTTAATGAATAGCTATTTATTTGTAGACTGTTTTGTGTGCTGTCTGAGTAGAGGCAAGTCAAAATAAACACGGGCCCGCAAGGATCAGAGGAAGGATGCTAGGTGGAGGCACCCACCAACATGGGGAAGAACAAACCTCACAGAATTGGTGACTCCCACGACCACCGAAGGAGGATGATTATACCATTGTCCTCCTTGTGAAACCCACTACAGCGAGCCAACCAAAGAAACACCTTCTCAGAGTGCTGTACAAGCTAACAGGTGTCATTGCCCACAGGGATATAGGACTTCTTATGGGATGTAGGGAAAAAGAATGGAAAATTTTGGGGGTGTACAGAAGTTGTTATGGGGTATTTAGAGGAACGTCCCATTTCACTGGCCTGAGCAGGGAGGAATCTCTGTCATACTGTCCACAAGATTTAGCTAACTGATGTTTTTCACCTTCACATGGCTGTGAAGCCATTTAGTTGATGCAAATGTGTCCATATCTCCAGAAGCGCTTCTATGGAGTTCACTGTTATAGAGTGATACAAAAATAAAATACTCATATATAAAAACATATAGTTTCCTACACCTAGTCTGAATGCAGAAGCCTGATTTTCTTTAGTATTTGATGCTTCTGCAATAATTTCTGTATGTGCTGCTTTTGTGCTGAAAACAGTGTTCATAATACAGGGATGTTTCAGTTCCTGCTGAGCAGGGCTTGCACAGAGCCAAGGGCTTTTCTGCCCCTCACCCCACCCCACCAGTGAGTGGGCTGGGGGGGGCATGAGAAGCTGGGAGGGGACACAGCCAGGACAGCTGACCCCAGCTGACCCAAGAGATGTCCCACACCATATGACGTCATGCTCAGCATGTAAACTGGGGGAAGAAGAAGGAAGGGGGGACATTGGGAGTGATGGCGTTTGTCTTCCCAAGTCACCGTTACGCGTGATGGAGCCCTGCTCTCCTGGAGATGGCTGAACACCCGCCTGCCCGTGGGGAGCAGTGAATGGATTCCTTGTTTTGCTTTGCTTGCATGCGTGGCTTTGCTTTCCCTATTAAACTGTCTTTATCTCAGCCCATGAGTTTCCTCACTTTTACTCTTCTGATTCTCTCCCCCATCCCACTGAGGGGGAGTGAGCGAGCGGCTGCGTGGGGCTGAGTTGCCAGCTGGGGTTAAACTGTGACACTATGTTCAAAGCACAGGTCCACGAGAGAGTAGCAGATAATCTAGTTTAGGAGCAGCGGCCAGTATTCTTGCACCCTTCATCCTGGGCATCCAAGAAATGAAGAACAAAGAACAGCTGATTGGAAAATTAATATCTTGTCCACCACACAGCAAGTGTGTGAAAGGAACACTGACAGTGTTCTCCCAGGCAATGTTTAGTGATCATAACAGTTCCTCGTCCTCCTCAGAAGCCCTAGTTCTTATATACCTTCTGTGAAGGCAGCAGCTGCATCCTTTCCAGCTTGCAGAGAAAAAGGGATCCTGCACTGGAAGTACCAACACAAGGTATGGTTTTGCTGCAGAAAACCATTGAAGCTTTACACAAAAGAAATCTGACACAGAGCAGACTGTGAATGCAGAAAATTCCAGCCCAAGTGGTTTAAGTTTGTCCAAAAGAAAGAAATTAAAATTTGGGTAATCTGTGTATAAGTGTTGGACTAGATTAAATGCAAGATACACTATTGTAATTTCTAATTTTGGACTGAAGAACCACCACAGGCTTCAGTAATTTTCTCAATAATTTTGCAGGTATAGGTTTCTTTTTTTCTTTTAAACACATAATAGGGACGTTTCATCACATACCATTTAACTTTTTTGTTCAACAAACCTACAGGGACAAAAATAAAAGTTAATGTCTATGTTTCACTATCTAAAGAACTAGAAATATACTACTTCATACATCCTTCACTTATTTTGCATAGCTGCTTTGCTGAAAAGAGAAAAATGGCCAAATTTCTCCTTCTGACATTGTCCATCTTTTCTTAGGGGAAGAAAATTCTGAATATTTTATTCCAGCAAATTAAAACTGAAAACTGAACAGTAGAAAACCCCCCACGTATGTGAAAAGAATTTCACACCTCACTGCATTTTTATTGCAATAACACAGAAACTCCATATGTTTTTAACTTTCAAGTTTGTCTGCTCACTTAATGAGGGCAATAAACCCTTCTATTTCTGAGATGTTCATACAGGAGTAAATCAAGCATTTCTTGAGTCATAGTGAAAGGAGGATTGTTGTCTGCTTTGCCTGGTAGAAGTTCTACTAGGAAACTAGGAGTATACCAAAAATGGGACCAATAATGGCAAGTGTGAAACCTTTCTTTGCAAGGGAAGTCAAACAGTCCAATGAAGGCATCCAAGCTGCTTTAGGTCACAATAATAAGGATAACCAATTAAGCAATCTGCTACAAACCCAGTACACCCTTCCCATTTGTCATCCCTCTTGGTGTTGTCTGAGACGGACTGATAACTGGCGAGGAGAACTCAAGGCTGAAGTCATGCTGGTCTTGCGTTCGCACGGGTAGAAACCTGCATGCACTGTCCCTGAGAGCAACCAGCAACCCTGGCAGCAACTGCCAACTCCAGAAAAAATAGCTAAGGCACCCAGACTGCTTGGCTGCAGAGGAGTCCGGGCTGGGTTACAAAATCCTTCTGAATAACAGATTAAGTTAAGCCCTGCTGAACTCTGCGTTGCAAAGGCGACGCTGACTTTTAAACCCCATGGGCTTTATCCAGCTCAGGCACAGTATTTTCTATCAGTACTTGCAGCTGACCATATAGGTTTGTTAAGTGCTGCATGATGTGCAGGGTCACTACAGACTTCCACTTTCATAAAGTAAAAATATTTCACCAAAACCTTATATAAAAGGTGGATATATTTATTCATTGTTAGGGTATTGGCAGAGCAACTGACAGCTAAGATTCACATCCAGTGAACTACACTTGGCATGTACGCACAGTGTTTGTTTAAAACTGCAAATCAATTACATTCCTTTCTAAAAGCAAAGGAAAAAAAATCCCACTGGAGTCAGAAAAAAATTTCTGCTTAGCAATGGCTGGAAAACCAGACTCTGAAGTCGAAGCAGCTTCACTTCCCAGTCTTTTTCATAAAATTGATCTGTAGCTGGAGAGGTGAAGATACATCTTGTTTATATTTTAGGACCTTGTTTGTGATTCACAGGCTTCCCAAATCTGTTTCTAAAGGAAATTGGGCCATAGGGAATTTAAGGCTGTGGCTGTAGTCTTGTATTTATCTCTCATTGACCCTAGCTCTAGTTCAAAATCTCCTTGGAGTGTGTAGGGCTATAGGTAGGAAGGCAGTGATCTGGTAATATCAGCTATGTCAGAGGACCATCTTGTCAAGCTGCCAATAGCCACTGAATATAGTTGTTTTTACAGCCACCAGAGGGTGCAAGGAAAAAAAAATCAATGAGATCTTCCCTTTTGGGGAAAGATACCTCAAAATACATGTGAAGATTCGGGACAAAAGGAAGGATAAACTATTGCCAGTCTTTCTTATGGAAAACAAGCAATAATTTTAAAGTGTCTCAATTTTAGTGGCAGGATATTAAGGTCCTCTGACCGTAAGGTCCTCATTTTATCTTTTCTTATTTCTCAGAAATTTAATGGTATACTACTAATTGTAGACTACAGAATTTGGGAACAACCCAACGTTAGAACTGAAGTCACATCAGCCTGGGAGCCAAGACTTGCACCCCCGAAGTCATGAGACTTACAAGAACATAAACACAATCACATTTCTAGAATTATCTGCAATCCAGACAAGAGGAGAGGACAGAATTAATGAATAACAGGCCTGGATTTGACACTAGATTAAAGTATTGTAGGGCAAAGAGAGAAACCCTCATGGGTTTTGCACCCAGGAATTAACTACTCTTAAGATCGTCCTGTTCTATCAGAGAAATTGCAGTTCCCTTGAAAACCTGTTGTTTGATGGAATACAGCTGGAATTCTGACAAACAGTCCATTTTTGACTGTTTATAGGAAAGTTTCACTTCATTCACAAAATTCAGGTTTTTTCATCACTGGCCTGATTTAACCACTGAGTTCATTTTTCCTTTTAAAAAAATTAACAATTTCAACTGCTGTTCCTAGATTCATTTTAATCCAGAAAAATCAACTTGGCCCATGGGGAAAATAGTTAAAATTAGTGAAAACATGCTTCTTTAGATGAATTCAGGAATTCACTGGTTTCTACCTTTGGAAGAACAAGCCCAGCAAGTTTTCTTTCAATAGGTCGTGCTGGGTTTATATAGCTGATGGTTTGGGTTCCTCAGGGTTATTGAACTGCTTGGCATGTGGCCTCAGAGTAAATAATCAGAGCACAAGGCCCTTGACTGTATTTCATTTCTCCATGCTGTTTGACAAGTGTTTACATTGCAGCGACTGCGAATCTGGTGTACGTTCTTTTTGGCATCTCTCCTCTGTGGTTTCTACATAAGGAGGAAGGGAGAGAAAGATCTGCAGATGGTGTGAAAGCAGACCCTTGCTCATGAGAAGATATTTCTTTTTTGAGACATTAACATCTCTGACATTTATAAAGCTTCACATGCCGTGACAGGAGCTTTTGCCTCCATCAGCAAATCCCTGTCTCGTGGGAAAGCAGTTTGCTCTTCCCCTCTTAGAAGAGAGTTGATGCTCAGATGGGGTTATGACCATGAGGATCTATGTCTTCATCAGAAGACAAGACACTGCCAATTAGGCACCCCAAAGTTATTTTTGAGACTTTGGGCATGCTGATGATCTGTTTGGGGCTGGGAAAAATGAAACCTTTCCACCATAAGGACACTTTCCCCACAGTTTTCGAGGGTAAGCAGCAAGCTAATGCATCCCCTGTGTCACCCATATGGTCACACTGTATCTGTAACTGTGAAGAAGAAGTCCTTATGTGTACCTGAGTCACCCCAGAATTAAATAAGGCTATGGAGAAGGGCTGCAGGGCCTCTGAAATTGTGGAGGTTTGTCATTTTAGTACCAAGAACAGCTTTTTTTTCCAAATAAAGAGCTTCACCTCCACCAGAAGTGGGAAA
>VZTV01102947.1:0-22561 GCA_013400875.1 Anhinga rufa | reverse complement strand
CCTGCCCGCAGCCCCTGCCCGCACCCGGCCCTGCCCGCACCCGGAACCAGCGCCCCGGACAGCCTGGCAGGGCCCTGCCCGAAACCGAGCAGGCTCCCCGCGCCCCGAGGCACGGTTCCCGGGCAGGAGCACCCCGGTTTGCAAACACCGACCCTGTACCAGATACGCTGGCATGCAGAGACTTTGGGCCCAGCCGGGGCGCTTGCTTCACCCCAAAAGCAGGGGTTTAGGCCGTCGTTTTCGGGGTGGAAAAGCAGGCTGCAGCTTTTTCTGCAACTTGGTGGCTTTTCACTTCAAAATCTTCTCGTGTCAGTAAAACACACACTTCGACATCAGGTAGAAGCTCTTTAGCAGAGGCCAAAGACAAACCCTGGCTTTCCCTCAGGCTGGTTTTCTTTTTCCTGGCGGTGAATTGACTTATTGACCCTTTTTTTCCTGAATTTCAGCTTTCAGGCAGAGCTCGCTGTATGCCAGGCAGTGAAAAGACAACCTAAAATTGCTCCTGACTTTAACTGACCTGAACTCTGAAATCCCCTGGGATCCTGAAGATGCCTAAACCCTTCCCCTAATCCTGGGAGCAGCTTTTCAGAGCAGAACAGGGAAAAAAAAAAAAGGGTCCTTTTTCTCCCCAAACTCTACCTGGTTTTGCAGCTCTCTGGTGTGGCTTTTGTGACTCCCCATCTCACAGGTGGAAGCAGCGCTGCTGCTCCCACAGGGCCGCTCCGCCGGTGTTTCTGGCGGCATAAAAGAAAGCGCTGCAGGTAACTGTTTGTTAGTGGCGCCGTGTACCTCCTAAATGTGCTCCCCATTAGGGGTGATCTGGTTATGTTAATTGCCAAAGCCATTAGGGCTCTGCAGAGCCTGAAAGGCAAAAAAGAAAATAATCTATGCAATTACCAGCTCCCAAATTGAGTTAAAATCTTGTCATAAATTACAGTGAAGGCTACTTTCTCCAGTGATTCTCAGAGGCACGTTTAACTCCCCGCAGCTCTGCTCGATACGTGCTTTGGGGGAGAAACTCAATTAAAACCAAAACCTTATTTCATTTTAATTGCTGGGCTAACGAACTGCTGTCACCTGTAGCGTCCCCGTGTGCAGGTCTGGTGCCTCGGCTTTGTGAGCAGCCTCTTGCTCTCTCCTAATGTGTGTGTTACCCGTATATATTTATTATAGGATATTGTTTAAACGCAAGCTCGGGTGTGCATCGGCTGATGGTAGCGAACACAGAAATGGGCAAAAAGAACACATTCCTCTCCGGGGATCGCCCTGCCGCAGGGCAGGGCGGGTGCGGAGCTGGGGCCGTCGCTGCTGCTCCGTTCTCCCCTTTTTACCCGGGCGGTTTGGGGCATGTAAAGCGCAGCCAGGGTCGATACGGGGATGGCCTTGGCATGGTGCGGGTGTTCCCCATGGCCCTGTTTGGCAGCCAGGCGAAGAAAACGAGCCAGAGGGTGACCTCTCACCAATGGTGCTGCGCTAAAGCCTCTCCAATAAACCACTGTATCAGAGACGCCTTTTGCAGGCGAGCAAAGGATCGTGCCGTGAAGTTGTCCCCAAAACACCCCTGTGGCAGTGCCAGGAGCCCGGCACATCTCTGCTGTGGTCGATCTCCGTTTGCGCGTTCAACCACGGCAATAAACTCTTTATTCCGGTACCGCTTGCAAAGCTTTGCCGCTGCCTGCGAAGACGTGTGATTGTCCCCACGCAGCCTCCAGCGCCCACCGGCCCCAGCCGTGTCCCTGCTGGTAGCCGTTTCTGCTCTTGCAGGGGATGAGGATCCTGCAGCATCCACGTAGCACGTGGCTTATTCAGGTTTACTGTAAAAAAATGTGGATTTCTACACCAGGGTCTCAGCCCTGGGAGCCTCTCGGTGCAGAGACCAAGCAGGTCCAGTCCTGCCCAGGGGAGCTGGGAGGCAGGCAGGGTGGACATCATCTCAATATCAGTTTCCACTAATTAAAGCTTTTAGAAAACAAAAGAACAAGAGGGAGCTTGTTGCCAAATCTGGGGTTGGGATGCGGCAAAGCCAGGGCCAACAGGGAAAAAGGAATCTGGGACAGATTGCTCATTTGGGGAGGAGATGGGGTGGAGAAAAGGGAAGGATGAAGGTGGATGGGGGAAAAGCATGCACGGAAAAACGGAGAGAAGGGCAAAAGGAACTGGTTATGTTTAAGCAAGCGGCTGGTCTGTGTGCTTGTTTGGATGACTCCGGTCCAGCACATTCCAGAAACACCTACTTCAGACTATTTTGTGGGTGGTCTCGCCGCCCAGCCCGCGCGTGCTGGGATGCACGGGATCCGCCAGCAATCTTCGCGTTGTGCTGGTGTTGGTCCTCGGTCCCAGCGGCTCCGGCATGTTGCCTGACTTGAGCTGTACGAGAGCAGGTGCTTTTTTCTCAAGGAGGGGTGCTGGGTCCCCGTGGCACCTGTGGCAGGAGGCACCGCGCTCCTGAAGGGTGCCTCAGGTGGCAAAGCCCAGCTCTGGGTGCTGGTGCCAGTTGTATATGTCCCTACATGTGCTTGGACACAACGCAGAGAGAATTCTCCCAGCGCTGTCACTCGCTGATTAACACCAGCAAGGCAAACAAAACCAGGGACGTCAGAGTTCTCACTTCCTGCCCATCCTCTTACACAAGTAGAAGAGGTTCCTAAAAGCCTTATTCAAGCCTCCGGCGGGATGGAAACTGCCCACAGTGGAGAAGAAGGTCTTGTAAGTGCATTTTCTGCTTCTTGCTTGTAGGCAAAGCTGCATGAGAAACCTGGAGAGGGTCTCTTTTCTTCTTGAAAGTTAGCCAGTCCATAAGCACTGGTGCTCCTGCGGGTTTGGGATTAATTTCTGAGTCAGCCCGCATTGCATTAGTCAGTTATTCTGCTATGAGCTACAGGATGGGGATGTGAATGACAGTGTTAGCATGATACAGAGCAGGGCAGACACGGCAGAGGGAGAAAAGGCATCTTGGTGGGCTGGAAGAGACACAGAAATGGAAATTTTGGCCATGGCTTGTCCTGATGTGGGTGCAGAGGGCGTGTGTTGGGGGGCGAGGTGTTTAGGAGTCTCGCTGGGTGTTGCTGCCATCAGAAGGGTGGGCAGCTTTGGTTTCCTCTCGAAGGCGTACAGTCAGAACTGCGTATGGCTAAGGAAGAATTTCCTCCAAAATATGAAGCAGAAACAAAAAGCTTAATCTCAGAAAAAGCTTTTTCTGGCACTCTTCCATGGCAGATCTCTGCTCTCTGTGGCTGCTCTGCCTGAAATGCCCTGCAGCACTCGTCAAAAAGCTGAGAGAGAGCAAGAAAACATTTAAATCCATCCCAAACCAAATTTTATTTTCTTTTCAGCCACGTGGAATTTTCTGGAATATGTATTTAAGGAATTTTAGACACGGGACCACAACAGGTATGTCCACAGCTTCACCCCTTACAGCTGCACACCCAGCAGCATCCTCAGCACCCCACTCCAAGCCTTGGGTGCTTTGCTTAACCCGCTTGGGGTGGAGGGGCTCCCCTTCCCTGGGGTGTTTGTGGGGACGGAGCTGTCCCTAGCAGGTGCAGAGCCACCGTGGGGTACGTCCTCCTCGGGATGTGTAGCACAACCGGGGACCAACAGCTTCACTGCAGGTCTCTTGGACAATGGGAGAAACTTGAGGAGACCAAGGCAGGAGTGGCTGAAGCAGGGAACTACACAACCATGCCTGTTTTGGGATTGCTGGAAAAATGAGTCCCAGGGGGGAACGGTGGGCAGCTTTGGCCATGGCTGAAAACCGGTGTGTTTTAGGGGTGGAGGAGTATTTGCGCTGTTTTTCCCAGTGACAGCCCTGGTTTGCTGTCAGAGAGATTAGTCTTGATTTTTAAAACCCACATTCACCTTCATGGTACTGATGAGAGGTGGCACAGGCAGATCCCATCTCCCACCATGGGCGATGGGCTCTTCAGCAACGGCTGTTGCCCAGTTTGGGTGGCTTTTGGAAAATGAAACCCTTGTAGTGTTCTTGTGGGGGGTTTTTCTTCTGAAAATCAGACTCAAAAAATAGGAAGTTTTCCAAATCAGTTGCTGTTTCCTGAAATCAGCTGCAGCTGATTTCCCTGCAGCTGTCTAAGCATGGATGCCAGACTGCAGTCCTGGGGAGTGGCCGACCGCATGGCCCTCACCCTCTTCCCTCAGCAGGTTTTCAACCCGCGCCTCATCTCATGCAGGATCGACTCCAGCAACATCCTTCCTGCCAAATCAAACCTCTGCCTCTAACCTCGATGCAGGAGTTGATTGTGGTGCCTACATGTCCCTACATTGTATAAGGCTCTGAGCAACCTGATCTAGGGGAAGGTGTCCCTGCCCATGGCAGGGGGGTTGGAACTAGGTGATCTTTAAGGTCCCTTCCAACCCAAACCAGTCTAAGATTTTATGATTCTGTATTTTCCACTTACTAATATCTTTTACAAGAATCCATGGCTTTGTGTCCCAGAGTTGGCACGGAGAGGGGTCAGTGTCCTACCAGGAGCAGCAAGATGTTCGGCATTTCACCTCTGGGAGCAGCCCCACCAACATTAAAGTGCTGGTGGCAGGTTGTCCTTCGCCGAGAAGTGACATGTCACTTTCTCAGCAGCGACCTGGGTGAATCTAAAGCAGCTCACAGTGAGGTACGGTGGTGGATTTCCCATAATTTAGAGGAGAAACTTCCTCAAAGCTTGCAGTGGTGTAAGGAGGAAGTGGTGAGTTATGTCAGAGGAGACTGTGCTCATTTACTTTCAAGTTTTAATGTGTCAGAGTAAGGAAACCAGAACTATTTTTTTTATATGTATGTGTAGACATCTGTCCTTATGCCTTAGGCAAAGGCCAAGGAGTGCAGGACACAAAATACGTATCAGAAGGTGGCAGAAATTGAAACCTATGAACTAGAGGAAACCCCTCCGTGATGTGATGTTTGTCTTTCTTGTGTGGATTGGAACAACATTTTGATCCCCTTCGCTTCTCGTTTGCTCCTAGGCAGCCACTTGTCAAACGCAACTTCAGAAGTGGCAACAACAACAGCTGCCACCTTGCTGGATGCTGCCAACTCGAGCGACTACTCGTATGAGTACTTGGACGAGGACGATTACATGCTGTATGGGCTCTGCACAAAAGAAGAGGTACTCTCCTTTATCAGAGTATTCTTGCCATCTTTTTACACCGTGGTCTTCCTGGTTGGGTTGGCTGGGAATGTCCTCCTGTTTATTGTCCTCATTATGTACATCGAGAAGAAAAAGAAGATGACCAAGGTGTATCTGCTGAATCTGGTGGTTTCAGACTTCTTGTTGCTACTAACCCTTCCTTTCTGGGCTCTGTACATTTCTCAGTGGGTGACCTGGGACATATTGTGCCCAGTCTTAAATACCATGTACACTGTGAATTTCTACAGTGGCGTCTTTTTTGTGAGCTGCATGAGTCTGGACATGTATCTACAGATAGTTCATGCTTGCTCTCCTGGCAGCTCCATGACATGGAGGAAGTCCATCCTCATCTTGGTGGTGGTATGGGTCCTTTCCATACTCCTCTCCATTCCTGATGGCCTCTTCAGCAGCACAAGGCAAATCCACGACAAAACCATCACGTGCACCCATGATTATGGCCAGAAACACTTATTTTGGAAAGTTGTCTTTCGGGTCATTCAAAACATCCTGGGTTTCCTTTTTCCCTTCCTCTTCATGGTGTTCTGCTATTCCCGCATAGCGTGTGTCCTCACCACATCTCGTATGCCTGGCTCAAGGAGAGCACTCTGCTTAGTCTTTACTCTGGTGGGTTTCTTCTTTATCCTGTGGTCACCTTACAACATTGTCCTCATCCTTCACTCCCTGCAAGATGTCGGTGTGATCAGGAGCTGTGAAAGCAGTAGGCAATTGGACTATGCCTTGCAGATCACGGAGAGTTTGTCCTTTGTCCACTGCTGTCTCAACCCCGTGCTCTATGCTTTTGTGAAAAAACGGTTCAGGTTATATTTATGGAAGATCCCTCAGGCCATTTTCAGGAGAAGCGCTTTCTATGACATCCAGCCCTCAGAGACAAGCCAGTCTTGCAGCAGATATGCAGCTGAGATAGAAATGTTGAGTATTTCAAATGCATGATAAATATTTACATTATTTATGTTACATGTATGCTCTCTACGCTGTGTTTTGCTGGTCCTGGACATACAAAAGAGTTGGTGCGAGCCCACAGAACTGTGTAACCAGATATTTCATCCTAGTGCCAGCATCAAAATGAGGATATTCCAGGTTGGGATATAACCGTGTCATGGTTTCAGCTGGGATAGAGTTAATTTTCTTCACTGTACCTGGTGCAGTGCTGTGTTTTGGACTTACCATGAGAATAATACTGATAACACACTGATGTTTTAGTTGTTGCTGGGTAGTGCTGAACTAGTCAAGGACTTTTCCAGCCTCTCATGCTCTGCTGGGTGCACAAGAAGCCGGGAAGGGAGGGGGCACAGCCAAGGAAGCCGATTCAAAGTGGCCAAAGGGATATTCCATATCACATGATGTCATGCCCAGTATATTAACTGGGGGAGTTGGCTGGGGCGGGCAGCAATCGTGGCTCGGGAGCTGGCAGCGTCGGTCGGTGGGTGGTGAGTGGTTGCATCACTTGTGGGGTTTTTTTTCTCTTTTTTTCTGGGCTTCATTTCTCTCTCTTTTTATTTTCCTTTTTGTATTATTATTATAATCATAATTACCATTATAATTATAATAATAATAATTATTACTATCATTACCATTATTACTACTACTATTTTATTTTAATTATTAAACTGTTTTTATCTCAACCCATGAGTTTTCTTACTTTGGCGCTTCCGATTCTTTCCCCCATCCCACAGGGGTGGGGGGAGTGAGCGAGCGGCTGCATGGTGCTTAGTTGCTGACTGGGGCTAAACCATGACATGAATTATTATAAAAGGGTTGCACTGGGTTTTATGCTCATGGAAGAAGCCCAACTCCTGTCTGGAGTATGTGAGACATTAGTGGATGAAGGAGCAGCTATCTAGATGTTGTACCTTTAAAAATGCAAACTGAAACTTGTGCAGAACTTCTCCCCCATAGATCCCAAAGGGTCTGACAGAGGAGAGCAAGCCCATTATCCCTCCAGCCCGTGGTGTGGGCTGGGGAATGGATTTGCTACGCTCATCCAACAGGCCAGACACAGGTCTGGGGGGTGGCTTTGCTTCTCCTGGCTTTTGCCATCTGCCAGGTAGATATGTTCAACCAGGCTCATCCCTTTGTCTACCAGGAGAGACAACGGGAGGAATTAGACACCTTTAAACTGGGTTGTCTGACCAATGGTGGGTTCCTCTGTTACGATGAGCTGTGCCACGCTCGGTGTCTGCTGAGCAGGAAACTGTGTCTTTCTGAGGGATGGAACATAGAATCATAGAAGATAGATCCTTGGTTAGAGATCATTTTTATGTTATTTTTTCATGCCAGAATTGCTACAGCGTGTTTCCAAAACCATAAGGCTGTGAGCTTTCCTTAAAAAAAAGAACCGGCAGAATAAATATTTAGCTGATGCTATGATGTGGCCTTTACTCCACGGGTCAGGTCACTGGGAGGGAAAGTGGAAGGGGAGAGCATCTGGGAAACAAAAACTAAGATGCAGATTGTGATCCCATACAGAGGAGGGCTCGTGGGACTGTGCAAAACTGGGATGCTTAGGGGAAGGATAAAGGTGGTGGGAATAAGGGAGGACATCAGGGTGGACTGGGGAGGAACAAGGGTGGGAAAATAGGAAGTGGGGTATGAAAGGGGCTGGTTGCGCGTGAGCAGTGTGCCCTGTGTCTGGTCACAGTAGTCCTGCTTCCTTATTAAATCCTTTTTATAGAATCACAGAATCATTAAGGTTGGAAAAGACCTCTGGGATCATCAAGTCCAACCGCCAACCCAACACCCCCAGGCCTCCAAAACCATGTCCTGAAGTGTCACGTCTACACGTTTTTTGAACACCCCCAGGGGTGGTGACTCCTCCACCTCTCTGGGCAGCCTGTTCCAACGCCTGACCAATTTTCTTAACTCTCTTTCCATATGTCACTCTCTATCCTATGTGAGGGTGCTGCAAGGTCCAAGTGCCAGCAGCTGGGGCAGGGACTGCGGTGACAGGCTGGCCGGATCAGGGCGGCAGCACCCAGAGGCATAGTGCCGGATGGGGCACGGGGTCCCTGGCACCATCACCAAACCCCATCTGGAGAACGGGGAGCGGGGGAGATCAAGAAGCAGAAGGGAAAAGTGGGGAAAAATGCCAGCCCCAGGTGTGGGAGCAGATCGGCAGAGGGCTGGGGGTTCTCCGCTGGCTGGAGGGGACGTGGCTGATTTGCAACCCCTGAGCACCAGACGTGTGCAGAAGAAAGTGCTGTCATCCATCTGGGCACCGCTGCTCTCCAGCCAGGAGGTGGCCACACGCAGTTGTTGGACTCATTTGATGCGAAGCAAATGCAACTGATTCAAGCCCTCATCGCCCGTGAGAAGAGCAGACCTGATTTGCTTTGCCCTTGTACAGACTCGCAGTGCTTGCACCGCTCACTGGCAAAGCACTTACGGTACACTGTGCATTGGAGAACACTGAAATGTTGGAGGCTTTTCCTTCTCTTGGGTTTTGACACCAAATTAGCTCAGCTGTAACCCCCTCCCTTGGTCCTGAGCTCATTTCCAGTAGCATTTCCAACATCCACTCTTCCTCCCTTTTTTTCAGCCTGCACCACGTGTCCATAGCCTGGTGTTAAAGGCAGAAACCACTGAGTGAAATGCTCTCAACCCTCTTTTTCAAAATCCAGGCTCCGTGCAATCTAGAAAAGGGAATTTTCTTAAGCTGCTGCAGAGCACACGCCAAAACCCATCCGCCTTACGCAGCAGCAGCCCGGTAACTCCAACAACGTACCTTCCACCTTAAAAATCTCTGTCTGTTCATCAGGGGAGAAGTACACACTGGAGCGATCCAACGGGGACAGAGGTTGTCAGCTGTGCATCTGCATATCAGCTGCTGGGTGGGGATAAAAAGCACTCTCCTGCCCCAGCCTTGCTCTAGTCCAAACTCCTGGACTGGCACAGAGCTCTCATGCTGCCCTGGGTGATTCTCCTCTGCACCTTGGTAGCATTGCTGCTCGGTGGGCTCTACCTCCTGGGCACGTTTCGGAGACGGAGACCTAATGAGCCACCTCTGGACAAAGGTACCATTCCCTGGGTGGGTCACATGCTGGATTTCAGAAAGGACAGTTCAGAGTTTCTAAAAAGGATGCAGAGAAAACATGGGGATATTTTCACGGTGCTGATCGGAGGCTATTACTTCACCTTCGTGATGGACCCCTTCTGCTTTGGAGCCATCGTGAAGGAAGCACGATCTAAACTAGACTTTAGGTCTTTTGCATCTAGACTGGTCCTGCAGGTTTTTGGCTACAAGCCCATTGAAGCCAACCATAGCATAATTCATACGGCGAGCACAAAGCATCTGATGGGAGATGGACTCACTGTCATGACACAAGCCACCATGGATAACTTTCAGAAGCTGATGCTTTTCAATCTGAGCTCAGGAGAGGAGAAGCGAGTGTGGCAAGAGGATAGCCTCTTCAACTACTGCTACAACATTGTCTTCAGAGCCGGGTACCTGGCTCTGTATGGCAGTGAGCCACACCAAGGGGCGGATAACAAGGAGAAAGCTAATGAGCAAGATCGCATCTACTCCAACCAGCTGTTCCACGAGTTTCGGAAGTATGACCGCCTCTTCCCTCGCCTGGCCTATGCTGTGTTGCCTCCCAAGGACAAAATAGAAGCTGAACGGCTGAAGAGGCTCTTCTGGAGCATACTGTCCGTGAAGAAGAGCCAGCAGAAGGACAATATCAGTGGGTGGATAAGTGATCAAAACGAGCTTCTGGCAGCCAATGGTGTCCCCGAGTACATGCGGGATCGTTTCATGTTTATGCTCCTCTGGGCATCCCAAGGCAACACAGGCCCAACTGCCTTCTGGCTCCTCTTCTATCTAATGAAACATCCAGAAGCTATGAAGGCTGTGAGGGATGAGGTGGATAGAGTCTTAAGGGAGAATGGCCAGGAGGCGAAGCGAGGGAGCCCACAAGTTAACATCACTAGGGACATGTTAAACCAGACTCCTCTTCTGGACAGTGCACTGGAGGAGACCCTGAGGCTGGTTGCAGCCCCAGTGCTGATCAGAGCTATCCTCCAGGACACCAGCCTTAAGACGAGCAGCGGGATGGAGTACACTCTCCGCAAAGGAGATAGGCTGGCTCTGTTCCCGCACCTCTCTGTGCAGATGAACCCAGAAATTCACCCTGAGCCTCACGAATTTAAGTACAACCGCTTCATAAACCCAGACGGCACCAAGAAAGATTTCTACAAAAATGGGAAGAGGCTGAAATACTTCAACATGCCTTGGGGGGCAGGAGTATCCATCTGTCCTGGGCGGTTCTTCGCTATGGCTGAAATGAAACTGTTTGTGTTCTTGATGCTGAGTCACTATGACCTGGAGCTGGTCAACAAAGAAGAGGAGGTCCCAGTGATAGACGTCAGCCGCTGGGGATTCGGGACCATGCATCCTGTTCGCGATGTTCGGTTCAGATATCGGCTACGCTTTTAATTTGGGAAGTCCTTGTTGAGCTGTTTGTCCTGGTGCTAGCTGTGAAATAAATTGAGTGATCCCATGGCTATCAGATCCAGGCAGCACTAACACTGATATTATCTTGTTTGCTTAATTGTTTTCACAGCTTTTCTCTTATCTCTTTCACATCCCTCCGGTTATTCTGGTGTTGGTGATAAAAGCTCTCCTGCACATCCACAAAGGACCACAGAGAGACAAGTAGTACCCTGCCAGGCTACTCCCAACCCCTTCACGGGGGCCATTAGTCCATCAAAAGCCCATCTGCGCAAGCCCAGAGGAGCACAGGGACATGTTGGCAGGTGGGAACCCAAATTAAGGACTTCCAAGGAATGAGTATTTTGTCCAGGTCCCTCCTAGGACTGCCCCAGTGGAGCCATCAGCCCCACGGTCCTGGCATGAGACCCATCCAGACGTGTCATTGGGAGCAGCTCTCTGGGTCAGCAGGGGGATTGCTGTCAAGGGAGCGGGACATCTTATGGAGTGCAGGGGAGGAGCATTCTGGGGTTGCACAGAACTTACGGTGGGATGTTTAGGGGAGGAACCAAAGGTGGGAAAAAGGAAGGATTTTGGTGATTTAGGGAGGAAAATAGAGGGGTAAGGGGATAAAAAAAGGGCTGGTTGTGTGCAAATAGGTGGCTGGTCCATACACTTGTCTGGTCACACCCTGCACCTGATCAGCACAGTCTGTCCTATTGTCTTATTAAATTCCTCTCCTTAAATTCAAGACCATGAGTCGGAGGGCCCGTGTGTCTGTGGTGCCGGCAGCTGGCACTAGTGTGCGAGCGGGTGGGCAAGCAAAGATCAGGCCAGATGAGGTGGCAGGTAAGTGAAGTGGCCTGGGAGCCGGCAGGTGAGCCCAGCTGCACGCTAGCATTGCAACTGTCTGATTTTGTTATCAGCTCCATACTGACACATTTATTTTCTGCATGAAGTATCGTTGGCAGGATGGTATCAGCTTGTAATAAACCCTGCAAGTCCAGAGAACAACAAATATCCTCTCCAGAGATGTAAGAATTTCCTCAGGGTTCTCAAATCACCTTGTCTATAGTCCCCTTCTTGTATCTGATGAGATCCCCAGAGGGAGCAGAGGTGGGATGTACTGGGCAAGGACATACCAACAGCTCCTTCCCAGTTCACGTTTAAGAAAAGGATGGATCTTGCCAATCTCATTTACCACATCAGTGGGAGTAGAAGGGGGTTGCAAACATCACTAATAACCTACAGTGCCATTTTCATGTATCTACGTGAGTTAGGAATGCATATGGTCCCCTGCCTTTCCAGGCCCACAGGAGGTTGTGCGTTCAAGCCCTGCGTCTTCTGTACAGTTTCTGGGGATAAAAAAACCTGTCTGTGTGTGCGGCCCCAGATTCATCCTGTAACACAGCTGAAGTGTGTGTACGTACAGCTGAGCCAGGATCACCCTGCAGCACCAAACCAGCTTTACTGCTGACTTTTAGCACATACCCCTGCTTTAACCCAAACCATTGCACTAGCCCAGAAATTTTGGACTGCTGGCTGGGAACAGGTCTGCCCTCCTGCGAGGGGGTGGCTGTCTGGGGTGCAGTGCCTGAGCCTTGGTGGGGGGTGAGCTCCTGGCATCTTGATGGTCTTCTACCCTCTCCTTGAGGCCCATGGGCCGATGGTGATCCCAGAAGATGCCTATTGGAAAGTGTCACACCGCCCCCCCCCCCTCCAAATTTAGCCCCCATCCCCTGCAAAGGCCCAAAGCAGCTATAGGGAATGTGATGGAGTGACGGGAAAGGGCTAGAAAACCAAAGTGGGGCATGAGAAAACAACTTCAATCTCTTACGGGCTACAGCCACTGCGACCTTATGAGCCCCCAAACATCTCTCTCTTATCTACTGGATGTAATGCAGGATAAAACTTTGCTCTACAAGCTCTGCTTTGGTTTTCTTCTGCTTCAGTAATTAGGACTCTGACATCATCAGTCCTTACAGAAGTTAAATCACAGCCTTACCTTTGCAGAGGACAGTGGATTGATTTTAACGCTAACCTTGGACTTTGGAGATTATGTTTGACCGAGGAATGAAACTCAAACATTTTCACTTATGTCCCAACATAAAAGCCAGATTCTGCCAGGGTTATGTTGTAACTTTACATTGAGAGTAAACTATCCTGTAGTGTGAGACTGGGCATTAGCCTAGACCTTGCAGTGGTGGAAATTCAGGCAGAAACTATCAAGCAGCTGTGGCGGAGACAAGGAAAACAAAACCTACTGTAACCCCACAAGGCTTGACTGTGACAGTTAATATTCCCGTTAACAATTCCAGCACCTTTTCACGCCTTCCATGCTCCCTCTACAGCTCTCATCTCTTTCTTTGTCACCCATGGGTTCATTTCTTTGCTCTGCTACCGAGAATTAAGCTGGAGCTCTTCCCATGTTCTGGCCAATGGTTTGATCTTTGCAAGTTCCAAACCGTGCACAGGAAAGCCTTAGGATAGGTGGTCAGGTCAGAGCCTTAGTGACATCCTGGCCAAGCGGTGTCCTCACTCCAAGGCTCTAGCAAGAGGATTTTTTGTGAGGATGGTTTGCATGAAGGTTGTTCACTGCTAATGCACAGTGTTTGTTTGTTGTTACCACTTGTAGGGACCCCAGGTCAGAGCTGAGGGGTGAGGGATGGGTGCTGGGAGTGGGCTTGGGAAAGAGATAAATATAAGGGCAATGACAATGATTGCGCAGAAAAATCTGGCTTTACATCCTTGTCAGATTGGTTTATTTAACCAAACAGTATTGAGTCTATAAAAGACTTCAAACATGCTCAAATGCACGCTGTTGTGAGAAGGAAAAAAAAGAAAATCACTTCATTTGAGTCATATATGGAAGAGTGTGGAAGCTCCAAATGAGTTAATTTGCAATTAAGCTTTATGCTTAGATGGGTTGTCCCCTGGCACTGAGCTTTCCATCCCAAAGCGTACCAGCAAGAGTAAAGAACTAGCGTGTGCCAACGGAAACCTTATTGGATTTGTAAAAGAAGTTACATTGGAAGGAATCCAGGGTCTTGAAAAGTTTATTGGTGGGCAGACAGACCTCATGGCAGTGTCTGTCTCATATAACTCCTCTCTCCCCCAGGAGAACTGAGCATGGAGTCTGGCCCTAAAACCTTGGGTTTCCCTTCTGTAGTGCAGAGTGAAGACAATATTACTTTGACATTCAAAGCTTTATAGTTTATTGAGTCAGTGTCTGCTCTCCACAGCACAGTGAAAGCTGCTCTGCTCTGTTACAATTCCTACTCTGCACACTGTGCAGGGGATGGAGTCATGATGCTGCACACTTCAGATTTAGAACAATACAAGTTAAGTGTGTTGGAAAAGACCAGACCACCCCTGGTTAAACAGCATCACTTCTAGCATTAAACTGTAATGCATTAGGGACTGTTTTCCCACCCTCGTTCCTCTAATCACAGCCAGATACAGCTCTGAGAAAGCCTCTGCTTACTGCTGCTTGTAAGGAGAATTGAAGAAACTCAACGGCACCAATAGATACGCCATTCACTTCAGAGAAACTCAAAGGAACACTGAGGTTATAAGTGCAAATGACACAGCTAACACCATCCATTGCAAAGGAAAGCAGATTTTGAAGGAGAAAGAGGAATATGAAAGTTCATGATTTTTTTTAAGAATTAAAACACGCAGCATTTGCTGGTGACGCTGCTGTCATATCTCCTGGTAGATGCGCTCCCCAGAGGAGAACAGCCAGGCTTCAGACTGGCAAAGTCTTTCAGTGGTGCAACATCTGCATGTAACGAGGTCACGGTCACTACTGTGTTTGCTGCCTTTACTGTCTGGGGGCCAGGTTATTTCCAGCACGTCACAGCGTATGCTGAAATACCCCGTGGCAGGCAGGGTGCAGTGACCCAAATGTAATGCCAGGCAGGATAGGGGAGTGTTTTTGATGGGGAGCAAAGCAAGGCTGCAATGAACCACTCACACCACTGACTGGCAGCCTTGGATGTGCTCAGAAAAGGCTCTCCGCACAAGCCCATTTTAGCTCCGCTTGCGAGGAAAGCTGCACAACTAAATGCTCCATGTGCCGGCATCCTGGCCATGGGGAACTTCATTCCCAGAGATGCCCGTACACCAAGTCATGGCTTGGTTTCTTCGAGAGTTGTTTCTATATGTTTGTTCTTTAACACGTTTTTAAGACAATTGATGCAGATGCAGCCAGGCAGGTGAGGGGTTACTGTAAGATCCTATGTGATGGGTAAGTCTGTCATTTAGGTCTAATGGGAAACTTCAAATACATGTCCCAAAACCAAGTTTTGCGGTGTTTTCAAACCTTGAAACCTTTGAGGAGCTTGGTCAGCTCTGCAGACACAACAGTGCAGGTGCCCACGGGGAGCTGGTGACCTTCCGTGAAGCCACACGGCTCACTGAGCAGCCAGCTGGGCTCTAAGAGAGCAGGAGCTGGGCCAACCAGGTGGAGCACATACGGAGGGTCAGCTTGGGCCCCAGGGAGAACAGTGGCTCTTCTGAAAACCAAGCAAGCTATGGCCTCTTGCAGGAGTAGGATGAGGAAAATGTGTAATTTATCAGTTACTGGAAAGCCCCGTTGCTGTTGCCCTCCCTGCACACACCTTGTGCTACAGGGTTCAGCTGCAAGGCTGCTTTCACAAAGACTGGCTCTTCTTGTTTCTTGTGACTCGGGCAAGAAAAAGTTTCTTCACAGAGTATGAAAAGCCCTGGTTAAAATCTCGGTGGTACCACTGTCGCACACGTAACCTCCTCCCTTTGCAGCCTCTTGTTGCTGCACAGCTAGAAGAGCTCTCCTCTAGCCCCGTGTTTAACCCCAGGTCAGGACCCATGGGGATGGTGGATAACTTGGCCAGGTAAGCAACATGCTGAGCCTGGCTGCCAGTGGATGTTAGGAGAGTCCCACCACTCCAGCCTTGTGTCTGGCACTTGGCAAAGACATGGGATGACAGGACAAGTCAGGTTAGGAGGGACTTCAGGAGGTCTCTAGACCAACATTCTGCTCAAAGCAGGGTCAGCTATCAACTCAGGCCAGGTTGCTCAGTGCTTTACCCAGTTGGATGTCTACATCCAAAGACGGAAGATACATTGTCATCTAACATCAGCCCAAATCCTTCACTCTTCCTTATTTTCCCATCATAACTGGTCATTGAATTCTTTTGGACTGGAGGCAGGTGAGAAACTCACCAGTCACTCAGACCTTGCTGCAGTGGTCACTGTGGGATGAGCAGTGCAGTAACATCTGAAAGCACACCCTGTTATCACGTCCTGGGGCCAGGGGCAGAAGTCAGTGCCCAGCATTTGCACGCATGGAGTCTTTCTGACCTCAGGGAAGGATTTGCAAAGCTGCTTGGGGCTGGTGGCTAGTCCCATTCAGAAGTGGCTACACAAATCTCTCCTGGTTATTCCAGGAAGCACAGAGCCGAGTGACACACATACCGTCAAGTTACCGTTAGTCAGCTGAGCCATTAGGTCTATATTTCTATTCTTACTTTGTGTCAATGCACGTCATATGGATTAATTTTCTCAGTTATGTGAAATCACATTCACGGAGAGCGGTTACCCCAGCTCAGCTGATGCACAGCAACTTGGCAGGACTCTTTCGTACCAAACACTCGGTGCAGAAGGGGAGAGGGAGACAATTGGCATCTGTGGCTGCATCCACGTCACTGTGCAATCATGAGGCCGTACTTGGAGCACAGCAGGCCCCTTTTCTTTTCCCGTTCGGTGAGGAAATTCCTCAGTTTGGTGGTGGGGAAGGTAACCAGTGCTTGCTGCCTGTTGTCCAAACCTGTCTCCTGGAGCCACGGGCTCTGAAGGCACTCCAAGGCTGATGGCCTTCCCCTAGAACAGACAACGGTGAGAAGGTCAGTTGGGGATCCATGCTGGGTGAGGAGGCTCCTTGCAAATGGAGAGAAAGATGGGACAATAGCCGGGATCAGCACCCACTGTCCAGTTGGGAGAGCAGACACTGTCTTACCAGGGATTTGCACACAGCGTGCTCTGGAGAAATGACACCGCTCCCCCGGAGAGACCTGCGTAGCACCGCGTGAGCTTCACTTTACCCTTCCTGGTCATTCTCAGAAACTCACAGGCTACGTCAGAGCTGACGGGGTAGCTGGCACTCAACCTGCCCAAAAGAAGAGAATTGATCAGCAGGAAGGGCATCGCTCACGATGCTCCTTCTCTCAGGAATTCCCACCCAGCAGTGAGGGGAGAGTCACGATGATGCACAGAAATGTCATATGGGGAAAAAAAACAAACCCAAAGGCCACTGTTCCTCTTTCCTCTGGTTTCATGACTTTGGCTGCTTTTCCACTTGGTGTAATTTGAAATTTCTTGTTAAAGTTGGGGCTTTTCAGATGAGGCTGAGTGAGAAACACCAGCAGCTGCTGTGTTGTAAACCAGCCTTACTCTACTTGAAGACATCGCTGGGACTGGGCATCCTTGCGTGGTGCAGCCAGCTCCATACCCTCCATCACACAGGCTTCTGCAGCATTACCGAGGAGAGGGTGTGCAACTGAGGTTAACTCTCTCAGTCAGTGCAACTCCCCTGGTTGATGACTATGAAATTGTACTTTCGAAGCTGCTCATAAGGCAGGGAAAGACAGACTGACTTACATGATGAAGGCTGTAATTCCGACGGACCAGATATCAGTCTGTGGGAGGGCGCCTTGCTCTGTCAGCAGCTCTGGAGCTAGAAAAGCAAACTGCTGTGAGCCAAGCCTCCTCCAATGCACAGACCAGCACTAAAACAGTGGGTACTTTTATGCTTTGCTACCTTTCCAAGAGTGAAGAAGAAAAAAGCTCCTAGTACAGGAAGCTGATTGAGGTAAGACACCCTCGTGGGTGATGACTGCAATGAAACCTTGAGAACATCAGGCCAAATGGCAGTAATACTATATCTCTGAGCTCTGGACACCTGGATGCCAGCCACAGCGGTGTTGGCCGTGACGTCTGGCTTTGTCCTCTGTGATCTGCAGGTGGTACAGTCGTCACCCCTAGCTGTTCCTGCAAACTCACACTCTTACTAGAGGGAAGCACCTGGCAGACTTTGCTTGCTGGGGCCAACTGCTGCCTTGACCAATGGCGCTCTCTGTCTTTCTGTTTACCACACATTGCATACGAGGCCAAGGTTGCTGTGACTGAACTCTACTCACCCATGGTTTCAACATAGTCTGTGCACTTGTCCATGGTAATAACTTTGTCTTGTGTGTAGAACTGTGCATTGCCAAAATCCAGGAGTTTCAGCAAGTTGGGCTCGGTGATGATCATGTTTTCAGATCTGAGATCTAGGTGCAGAATGCTGTGTGCGTGGAGATACTCAATGGCACTGAGGATCTGCCACAGGTAATCTCGGACCTCCACTTCCGAGTATGATGTCCTGGTAGAAGAAAGGGGATAAAAACCAGAGGTGTCCTATTTGCATGCCCCATTGTACACCCACTATCATCCTCCCCTGGAGGTCTAATCCCTTGAGAGTCAAGAAGAAACAACTCTACTCATTTAGCAAATCTATTGTATGTGGAGAGGCTGGTCCAGACTGTGAGTCAGGTTTACAGATGCAAGAGGTCCTGGAGGTTGTAGAGCTGCATGTCAGAGAAAGCAGTGGTTGTGCAGAAATCAAAATGAAGATTTGATGCCCACCATTCCTTCTCCTTTAATCAGTGGATTTCGGCAAATCCGTTTTCTGCCATTGTGACAAACAATTTGGAGGAGAAATGAGGCTTCCTGAGCCACAATAGCCTCCTTGTTATGGGAGAGGGGGTTTCATATTAACTACCGTAAACTGCTTTGAACTTCTCAGCTGTGTGGCCCTGAATCGTCCCTACCCCAACCTTGTGAAGAACTTCGGTAATTTTTTATGTCCCAAGAAGCTGCAGAACAAATGCATCACAAACCCCATGTGCAATGACAGCACGCTGGAACAGATGGAGAGAGATGATCCAGTTTTTCAGGGGAAAGCAATAGGTGTTTTGCTCCCTACAGCAGCCCTGACTGGAAACCCCTTCCCTCCACTTGTTATTACCGTAGTGCCAAAGAGTGGAGTAGCTCTGGTCCCACGCACATCTCCTGGATCAACACTAAGTGCCGTGGGCTGATGTAGGCTCCCTTCAGCTGAGCTATGTTTGTGTGATGAAGCTTCCTCAGGACTTGGTACTCGAGGAGCACAGTCTTCTTGTCCTCTTGCCAGTACGGGATAATTTTAGCAGCTAAAGTCTTGCCGCTTAGTTTTTCCCTGCACTGTCGGACGATGCTGAAACGCCCCCTGGTACAAAGGAACACAAAGGCAAGTTAAGCTTCTCTGCTACTCCTGGAAGAGCCAGGAGCTTCTGTTCTTTAAAATCATCAGGATCCCATGCTGCGTTTTTCATCCATGCCCAATGTTGAGTTATTGCACCTATTGTCACAGTTTGTACATCCTGTGTCTCTAAATTGTACAGTCACTTTAAATTGCAGGAGTGAGAGTTTAACTCCTTTGGAGAGAGAGAAAATGGCTCACTGTGTCTCGAGCAAGAGAACTAACCCCTGCAGGCAGCCGCCTCCTCCTGTTAGCAGCAGAGGTTGGTGCCTATCTTTTAGGCAAAGAAAGCTGAATCCCAACCCCATGTCTGAAACCGGTAGCTGCAAAGGTTGATGCAGCAAAGAGAGGAGCATTTGTTAGCCCCGGGCTCACTTCACAATATACTAAGGGGCTGTCCTGATGCCCAGCACAGACCCTTTTGCTCTCCCAGAAAAACCACATCTGCATCCTACCAAACCAAGATGAGAATCTCTCAGCCAGTGATCTCAGGTTAATATGTATTGCTGTGGGGGCGTTTTCAGCAAAATGCTGTGACACTAGGCGAGCGGTGCATTTATAAGAGTGACTCCTCTAAACTCCAGCCACGTGTGGCATTTCCCTCTGGCTGGTTGAGTGCTCAGTTGGATTAATTACCTTTTGATCTCCATTTGGAAGGCATAGGTCTGGTAGGTTGGGAAGGGCTCGGATGGTGCAATTATTTCGCTCTCTTCTACAGTAGCAGCTGATGGGAAGTTCTGCATTGCAGCACGAAGCTCTGCAGAGAAAAAGTGACAGGGATTACATGGGAAACACCTCTGTCTGGAAACTGGAGCCTCTCTGAGCCCCCCTCCGTTATCTACGAGCAGCGACAAAGGCGACGGCAGAGCTTTCTCCAGACAAGTCTGCAGGTTGTCTCCCAGCTGTGGCACCCAACGCTATTTGAATGCAACAGATTCTAGACTGTCTACCCAGTCATTCCCTGGTGCGACCAGTCCAGACTATGAGGTGGATTGTATGTCATGTGCTATGATATCAAACACCTCAGGCACTGGTTCTTATCTTCTCACGCAGCAAGTCAGCAGGGTCTGGTAAGACACTGACAAAGAACTAGAAACTGCTTTTAGTTGGATATTTCAGGGCAGCAGCTGAAATGTGTTGCTCTGGTTGTGGTGTGTGGTTGTGTCCAAGTGCTCCCTGAAATATTAAAGCATCCCTTGACACATTAAAGCATCTGCTTGGAAATGCTGGACACATTGAGATATGTTAATGAATCCTGGGCCGAGGGAAAGCAGAGGATTTAGGGTGAGCTAATGTCTCTGTGAACTGATTTTTACAGCATAATCCTCTCCACTGGGAGGAAATTCCAGTTAGACCATCCTTCAGTTCTTGGCAGAAAGGATGCTTCCTTTGCGATAAAGACATATTTGCTGTGGGGTTATGGAAGTCCTAATTTTGAAACCATATGAATAGTACAAAGTATTCAAAGAGGTGAAAAAAATAGTAAATTGAGCTTTCTTTACTTCAGAGACAAAATACAGCTGAAAAATGCACCACAGCAGGGTGATAATTCCCAGTAGCAAAAGCCAGAACACGTAAGTTAACTACTGAACTTAGGACTGAGTCCTTTGTTATGGAGCAAGTCCAGGGCTTTCTCCAGTGGCAGATCTATACCAATAGATCAATGCCTCCAGTAACATATTAATTCTCCCAGACCATGTTATTATTATATTTTTAGATATATTTACATATTATTTATATTTCTATATTGTTGTTACTTCATTATTTATTTGTTATATATTTACGCATATTCCCCTGTGTCCAGAATTAGAAAATAATTTACTCTGAAATAAGAAAGCCAAAGAGGAGGAATCCCTAAACCACCCTGAGCCAAGTGGAATTGGACTTGATTCACTTGGTCTTGACTTCTGGACCCGCATCCAAAAGGGTGCAATTGTTTTGGTAGCACAAAGCAGGAAAACCACAATGCTTTNATAAAGGTTTCTTGGCATTTGATCTTACCCATTTGATCCTTCCCAGTGATTTTCACTTTGGCAGATGGGTCGCTGTAAGGGCCCATTCCTGCTTTACTGGTGCAGGCTATCCTGAAGCAGTAGATAAACCCCTTGGAGAGGTTCTTGGCATAGTAGCAGCAGTCAGCAACGTCAGAAGCAAGAGTTGTCCACTCCCCATCTTAACCAAGAAAAGACAGAAAAGAGATTAGGACTCATTTAACATGGTCACACCAGGGTGGGTTTTTTTGAGTTTTGGGGTTTTGTTGGTTTTTTTTTTTCATCAACTTTACTTATGTGCTGGGAATACGGAGAAACAGTGGAATCTCATACAGTGAAGGAAAAACTGACTTGCTATGGCCAACTTTTGTGCATGGTGCCGCTCGCTGCACATGTGCCAAACTCATCTTTTCTGAAATCAGTTGGTTTATATCTAATCAGTCCAAGATGTAGCAATGTTGTTTCAAAGGAAGGTGAAACTTTCCTGTATAGTTTCTGTTTATCTAATTCATGCCGCCAGTCCCTAATGCAAATATACATCAAGAACTCCAAATAAAAGCCTAGCAAAATCACTGTTTTTTTTCCCTTTGACCCTGTCTTGAATCCAATTGAAACCATGAGGTGCATGATTTCAGGACAGAACTATCCACTAACACCCTCCTAGCAAACCCAGTGTTTAAAACTTGGGCAGGTTTACTCAGCTTTTACAAAACTTGAATGACTTTTCAGGGAACTGAAATTGTAGGTATGTTCTGGACTCATTATTCACGGGATATTCATGGGATATCAAACATTTAATGATAATTCATTTCACATGATGCTCTGTCCCATACTTTGCTATTGCTGCTCTGCTCAAGGCTGAACTCAACTCCTTGAGACTGCCTGAGATTAAACCCACCCTTTCATTCAAATAAACACTGGTAGAGAGCCTCAAACCAAAGGACAAGCAATAATTTGCCACCCAAAACAAAAGTATCAATGATTTTGCAGGGTATTGGTTGAATTAGGGTGTTTGTATGTGTAAGAAGGAGCAGACACAGCTTAGAAACAGAGAAAAGTGCCTGCAGAAGCAGCGTACAAAAGCCTACTCTCAAACAATGGATAAGACAAAGAATATTTTTCTGATTATCTTAGACCTCCTGTGTTCAGGAAAGCAGGACTTTGCATGTTCCTGCCAAATACACAGAATGCGATGGAAGATGTAGATGCTGTTTCCTGTTTTTCTTCCTAACTGGAACAACTTGTATTTGTATCCTCCCTAGGGTCTCGCCTACAGTTGTGTCAAAAGGAATAACAATAAAGCAAGCTGCGTTGGAGGAAAAGTGACTGACACCAGCTCCAGAGTGAAAAGGCAGAAAGCTGCTGCCTATGCTGATGCTAATCCAAAAAGGAGTGCGTGAGTGTTTGGAGAATTAAAAGAAGGAACGTGGAGCAGCTGAATCCAGAGAGCCATGTATGTGCGACTGCATTAGAAATTACTATCACACACAACAGTCATAATCATAACAACAGCAAAAACAGTCCCAAGAAAGATGGAACAGGCCTGGGGATATGATTCACAGTTCATTGAATTAAGCAAGAAAACATCCACTGAAGTCATCAGACTCTGGACCAAGCCTTGGAAGAGAACATCAAAGGGATGATGCAGTGTCCTGGTTTTGGCTGG
>VZTV01102946.1:0-24670 GCA_013400875.1 Anhinga rufa | reverse complement strand
GACTTGATGATCCTAGACGTCTTGTCCAACCTTAATAATTTTGTGATTCTGTAAGGAGCAACTTATGTCTACAGGCAGGCACTGTGCAGAGCTGTAACACCAAGCGTGTATAGAGACCTGTGACATTCATGTAGCTGTTTTTTGTGATAGTTACTAGGACTTGCATTGTCTTTCTCTGTCATTTATATGGCGAATTAAAGCACGGAGAATTAAAGCACATATTTCATTTTGCAATTAAATAAGAAGGTTCAGATATATGGTAAGTCCGTTGTTTCAAGCCACAGGTATAACTTACGCTGAAGATCTTGTGGGACTAGTGATAATGCTTATTTTCTGTTCTTTAGAATGTAATTGCATTGCTTTGTATATTTTTAAAGTATAAATCAAGAAAACTATGAAGTGTCTTGTTTTGAGTTTGATTGTGAGATGGGCTGTTCTGTTGAATATCAACTTCATAACACCTTGACCAGAAATTTTGATAGTGAATTTCAGCTGATTGTCGCACATATATTATTCAAAATATTGCACATAATTTCTCAATTTTAATGTATGAATTGTAATTTGTTTTTGATCCAGTGACATAGAGGATAGGCTTGTTTCTTTAGATATTACAGAGGAAGGGATCAAGGTAAGATAGATTGTTTTCCTTTGAATGTTCCTTTAGTCACCTAGCTGGCACAAACTAACAAGTGCAACTTTAGCTGACCTAAAGTTGTGCATCGATGATGTTCCTGACTGGCAGATGTAAAAGGACGCTGAATTTTTTTGCAATTCCGATTGGCAATGTAGGTTCACAGTTACTTTACATCAGAGGGCTGAATTGTGCCTTGTAGTGTATATAACCAATACGTGGATCTAGAACAAAAGCCTTGTCAGCAAAAGAGCAAGCAATATAGTGAAACAGCAAAATAACGAACGGTATTAATAGTTTTGGAAGCTGCATTACAGGCACTACTTTGGTTGATATACTGAAGTGTGCTTTGGGCAAGATCTTACGTGAATGTTTTTGGTAAAATCTTGCACGTTTTTCATACTCTTTCTTGTATGTATTACTGCGCCTGAAGGATGCTTCGGGTCCGATCTGTGTATGGTAAACACATGGTCGCTGTATTCATGTGTGCTATTCCCAAAAAATATTTCAGAAGGGAAAGGAGAAAACAAAGAACGCTTTTCTGTCACTTCAAGGGAGGGGACCTTGTTTCCGCTTTTGAACCATTTAGTTTTATGATTTAAAGAAATGAGTTGGATAACGGTCAAAATTTTGCTTTTTAGCAAACTGCAGGAGATGTCGTCTGATGTTGGTGGTGACAGAGATTTTGCAAACCACTGTGGCAGATGGCTTACCACAAAGACTCCAAAGATGGCCTGCAGTGGGTGCAGCGTCGTGCCTTTCAGTGACTAATAGCCACTCGTCTGCAAATGGTTAGAGGAGAAATGGCACTACAGAATCTTGAGTTCACTCTCTGGGTTCCCCCTTTGTTACGTTTTAAAATGCAAGGTTTTAAAATATTTCTGAAATTTTTTCCTTGCTACCACTAACAATCAGGAAAAAATGCTCTGGATCGCTAGAGATGATATATACCATATGGACTATTCAGGCTTATGAATACCTTAGTTTCATCAGCCGATACACTTTGAAAAAGGTTTTAGTTCGTTAAAGGCAAGTTTTTAAAAAAAAATAAATGTTTGGAGATGAGTGGAGGAAGTTTGCTGGTGGTCTTGCCATGAGCCATGGCTTTCTGTAGATTATTGATATGTGATTTTACGTTCCAGGGCTTTGGATGGTTTAGTTAGGAGGTGGCTTATACCATTTTAGACCATAACAAAAGTCTGGGACATACGCAGAAGCTGGGTGTGTTACAGCTTTGGCAAAGGAGTCAGGTGCTTTAGTTCAAGCTGCTGAAGCCCATGCTGTTTTATTTGCAAGTCATGCATTTCATCTCCACTGGAGCCAGCCTACTGAGAGTACCACATTCCACACGTATTCAAGAAACCCCATTTCCTACAGTAACGTCTGTTGCGTGTACAGTCACAAACCAGCCTGTTGCTACAAATGCTGTTTTAAAGATACCTGCACTTGTTTCTTTTCAGACATTTACTGTAGTTCTCAAAAGCCTCAGAGTATAAACTTTCTTCCCTCCTTTGTGGAGTCCTTTGAAGTCAGTGGGCTTTATATCGCCATGGGCACCTCCGAGTACATTCTCCTTGGAGTTCAGGAGACAAAGCAAAGCCAGGGGATGGAGGGCAAAACAGTCTTAATTCAAAATTGCTTTATTTGGGTGTGTGTGTCTTTGCATTGCATGTTCGTTGTGGCCAGGTCATCATTATCTTTTCCGATTATGGTGCGTTCAGAACCCTTTGGTTATAGTGTTAGTAGCTACGCTTTCTTTTTTCACTACTTCTCAAGAGTCCTAACTTGATATTATACTGGCTGTTGTGGTTCTGGATGTACGACCAAACATCCGTTTTCCAAGAAATATTTTGTATATTGGGGTGAGGGTGTTTCAGAGATTAAACTGTGGGTCCGACTGTGCCCCAAGATATTTAACTCCCACCAGAATTAATCTGCCCTTCCCCTGTAGACTTCTGAATTTGAATCCTGTTTATTTACTTGAGGCTATTTGGGAGAGCAAGAAAAGATTATTTAAGTTTAATGTTCCAATGGAATCAACCTGTTTATTGAAAATAAGACTCTAAAGTGTATTGGATTTTTTCAGTAAATTAGTTGTTAAGAAGATAAATTAGCGTCAGTACCACACATTTAGCTATTTGGCTACAAAATTTCGCAGAAACAATTTTCTGTCCTCATTTCTAAGGAACACGGGTACTTTACAGGAGAATCTTTTTTATTGGAGCTTGCTGTTGTAAAGTCGGTGGGCAGCCAGGTGAGGCCCGGACCAGGTTAGGTCTTTCAGGATACCACCCAGAGACTTTCACTGCTAGCGCCTGAGGCACGGCTACTAAATTTTCGCACCCATAGGAATGAGGAGTAAGATTTCGGGCACAATTTGTACAAGGGGAGCTGCTCACAGAGTGAGACAAACATAAGAGGTGTCATGGAGAATCAAGGAACAAACTAAATATTCTCGAGCAGCATCTCCTGCCGTCTTGAACGCCCAGTCGTGCTTGCCCGTTACTCGCTTTGTAACTCGCAGAGAATATTGGCAGTGGTAAGACTCTTTGTGGAGCAGGCGTTTGCAGTAAGTTCAATTTGTATGTATTTAGCCTGTTCAGCTGATCTGGAGCATTTGGTTCTGGCTTGGTCCAATACTGAACTTCAAGGTTTAGTTGCAGAAAGAAAAAGTAGAGACATTTTCTTCTATAAAATAAGAAGTTCTAAATATCGCCTTCGTATTTGGACCCGTTCAGATGAGTTTGAATAGTGAATCTGTGTGTGGAACAGAACTCAGTGGAAAGAATTATTATGTGATTTCCATCAGAATACTTACAAAAGACATTGATTTATAATCTGACACCTTTACAATATAATAATCTTTTAAAACTGGTAAGTTTTATGTAACTTTTAAGTTACTAAAGTAAATTTTTTAATACTGCTTTAAATACTTTTTACTATTTATTAATATTTAATATTTCTACTATTACTGTACTTTAAAAATAGTGATTACAATTACTATATCTAAAATTTTTATTTATTTAATAAGGTAATTACTATATTTGTAAATACTATTCCTCCTTTCTTTACTACTATTCAATAGTAGTGTTTAATGGTACTGGTTAATACTACTAATGCTTTTAATACTGCTGTTTTACCTACTGGAGATTCTTCCACATTTGGAAGTATTAACTAGTATAAACCTAGCACTTTCTTTGTATGTGGTAACGTATTTAAAAAAAAAAAGAAATATAGTTTTGGTTGGTATCTGACAGTATTACCAAAAGGGCAAGAAAACATTTATAGTTTGAGGAGTATATTTATTATAGAAAAAGATATATTTATAAAATGATTTTCTGCATGTTCTCTTTTTTTCTCCTACCTGGTGTGTCTTCCTGTGTGAGCACACAGGCGCTTCCTGAGCCGTTCTTCCCGCAGATCTGTGGTTTTTTTCTAGTGAACGGGAAATGCACTTGAGCACGTGTGAAGCAGTTGCTGCTCCCGGGGCCCTGCAGCGCCTGGCTGGGCTCGTGGCTGGTCACAGATGTCCGGCCCTGCCTCACCTCAGCCTTCCCTTGCAAATTTACCTGCTTGGCAGCTGCTGGTGGTGTTAACCCTATTCTGTCCTGGGGTGTGTTCTCTGGGGACTTCTTCTCAGATGAAACGATTGATTGGGGTGGGAATTGTTCTCCTTGTGATTAAATGGAGGACAATTATCCCTACTAACCTGGGCAGGCTGGAGAGCTGGCCCGAGGGGAACCTCATGGGATTCACCAGGAGCCAGGGCAAGGTGCTGCCCCTGGGGAGGAACAGCCCCCGGCACCAGCACAGGCTGGGGCTGCCCTGCTGGGAAGCGGCTCTGCTGAGAAGGCCCTGGCAGTGCTGGTGGGCAGCCAGTGCCCCTGAGCCAGCGCTGGGCCCTCGGGGCCAAGAAGGGCAGCGGTGTCCTGGGCTGCATGGACAGGAGTGTGGGCAGCAGGGCGAGGGAGGCCATCCTGCCCCTCTGCTCTGCCCTGGGGAGGCCGCAGCTGGGGTGCTGTGTCCAGTGCTGGGCCCCCAGTGCCAGAAGGACAGGGAGCTGCTGGAGCAAGGCCAGCGCAGAGCCACAAGGATGCTCAGGGGATGGAGCATCTCCCTGGGGAGGAAAGNCGGGGGCAGCTCCGGAGGGCCCTTCCAACCTGTACCGTTCTGTGATGCTGTGAATCTGTAAAGAACTCTACAGTGATGTTTAAAAATACTTAAATAGGAATTGTGATATATTTAAGAGAGATTCAGGCTCCATTGGGTGTTCTCCACTACGGATTGCTGTGGCTGCGTGGCTAAGCCGGAGTACCACTCGCCATGTGGCTGCAGTAGCCAGAACAGAGCTCAGAGTTCCTTGAGTGCAGCTTTCAGCCTGCACTGAGATGCAGCTGCACTGTTACCAGCATCTGGCGTAGCTGCTTTTTGTTTTGGTTTTTTTTTTTGGGTGGATATAGACAAGCTTAAATGGCTCCTACGTAGAGCCATACGTTTAGTCAGGGCCTACCTGTAGGGTGCCTCCACGTCACCCTCACCGACTCGGTCGTCCATGTCGGTTGCTCCAGCCTACAGGACTAGGTTAGAACTAGGCTGAAATAAACACTGCATTTCAGGAAGGGTTATGTCGGGCCTTAATGCCAAGGGTTTTGTTGTAGAGACCCCTTACTGTGGGGCTGCACTGCTCATATAGAGACAGTCATTCTGGGGTATCTTCTGCTATTAGAGATGTAGCCTTTCTAGGGATGCATTCTTCTGCGGCCAACATCATGGGGAAAGGCTGGTTAAATACGCCAGGAGAGGGGAGAGGACCACTGTTCACCCAGTTGCAGATGAAATCCCTGATTTTCCTTCCCTAATACAGGAAGCCATTTAACCAGGAGGGACTGTGCAGCATAAATATTTTGCTCTTTTTCCTAGTTGAATTAGATGTATTTTAGTAAGAGTAAAACTGTCTCCCTGTACTCCCTGCTTCTGTGATCAATTTTTATTCTTTTATTGTGCTTGGCTATGCTGGGTGAGTGAAGACTTTACCCCTAAATTGGAAAGGCCTGAGTAATCTTTTGCTATTGGCGTTGCTAAACATTCTTTCTCCTGCTAGTGTAACAATGTCGTAATATATAAAATTTATTTTCTCTTAAAACTATAACTGCACACAGGGCTTTGAAATGCAACTTTCTCTTAATATTTTCTCTTCTATCATACTCATTTAATTCTTGAGGTAAGACAAGAATTCATTGCTTTTGTGCCGAGAGTGTGAAGCCACAAGTTGATAATGCAACTCAATGTTTGTAATATAAAGCGTTGTTCCTGTAGCGGGGTGCAATTACACAATAGTAAAGCAGGGATGTAACACAGCAATGCCGCTTTCCTATTTGTTTCAGTAAGTTTAGCACAGCGGGAAGCGTGGCATTCTTCCAAGGCAGTGGTCAGGCTTACGGTTGGCTGGAGGTGCAACGGAAGTTATTCTAAGACTTTGCGTGCTGGCCATTAACTCTCGCTGAACGCGTGTGCCGACTGTCTTATGAAATGTATTTGATGTCATTTCATTGTAAGGGTTTTATATCTTAACTTCGAGACATTATGGTGTTCTAGAGATACTTGAACCAGCTTCTCTGGAGGTGCTATGTTTACGGCATTGTAGTTCTAGGCATCAAATATAATTTCTGTATGTTTAGAGATCATGTACACTCTTTTCCAAGACCCTGCTGAATCTTATGAAATCATAAAGAACTACTCCATTAATTTGGTCAAATGATGTAAATTTTTCCTCCAAAAAAGTTCTGTCTTTTGAGGAAAAGTATATCTAAAATAAGATCTAAATTGAAAATATATGTATAATATCAACAGACTGTCTCATTTCTTTTTGAAGCCCAGAGACCTAGTAATGTATCAGCAATTTGCCAGCTGGGAGAAACTAGAGATGGCAAGGCATCTTTTTTGGGTAGTGACTTTGCTGTTGAGACCTGGGGGGTTGGATTGGAATCGCTTAGAATTTTAGCGGTTGGTCTCATTTTCGACTCATTTTCACATCGCTTTAAAGCCATTCCCCAAGTCAGTAGGCATCACTGCTGTACTGTGGCAGTCAACCCACTACAACCATCTTAAAGATACATTAATATTCTTTACAATTTTGAACGGTCCTCAGCAAAATATATACATTTAAAATAGCATGGGAGTGACTTTATGAACTGCTCCGTGGTATATCTCAGCATGTTTCCAATGCGATGAGGAGCAGCCACCGTTTATGGAGTATTAGCAGATAGTTCACATTTAAGGAGTTAATCTTCAGCCCTATTAGCAGTCACGGCGCCAGAGGTTACCAGCGCGTGCTAAAAACAATGTTGGGATTTCTTTTTGTGAACCGCAGATAGCTCGGAGTGCATCAGTTGGTTTCAAGCAGGTTATTGAATGCTATCGTAGGTAAAAACACCAGCTGTACTGTACCTGGTTGGATTTAATGATTATAAAGGCAAAAATGCCGCATCTCAGGCGTTTTTTATTATCCCCACTACTCATTTTTCAATCAGCCTTCTAAAAAGAGTAGCTGACACCTCTTGGTCACAGACATTTTCTCTGTGGTAGTAAGTTTGGTCTTACAGTAAAAACAGTAATTGCTACTAGCGTCGAAAGCTTTCCAAAGATCTTCAGTTACATGCATACGTACCCCTTTCTTGAAGCGTTTCTGAATGCCTTTGGCAGCATTGATCCAGCAAATGGAAGGTTGTTTGTCGCTGGCAGCATTTGTCTTTCCAGGAGGCGTGTTTGTTCCAACTGATCGGAGCTGTTTCAACACTGACACCTGAAGAGTATATAAAAGAAAATAAAGGACAGAGGAGATGCACAGGGGTTAAAAAGCCAGCCGTCGGGCTTGGCCCATGCTCTTTCAGGCAGAATTAGTGTCAGGTGGGTGGAAGAAAAAATGACCACTGACTTAGCTGAGCATCAAGGCTCCGCAGTGGTCTAGCAAAGCAAAGATAACTGCAGACAGGTATTAATGGGACTGAAAAAGGGGATCAATCAGTATTGATATCCCTTAGTAAATCCTACCAGCATCAAGAGCACCAGCAAATTCTCCATGCAGTTAGTATAGGGAGCTTGCTGACTGCAGATGCGTGTTGCGTGCGTTGGCTGCGTTTAAGGGTCCTTGTGCATCAGAATTGGCTCACACAGTGGAGACTGGAAGAAGAGGGAGTGTTGAGTGGACGAGGGTACGCGCTGATTTGGCAAAGGATATCTGTTGAATTCCTGCGTCGATAGTGGCAATGATCAGAGTGCCCTTCCGATGAATAATAGAGTATAGGGCGGTCAAAATTTTCCTCTCAGCAGTGACATAATTTGGCATAGTACATGCCAGTATTTAATGAAGAACACACATCTGGGACTGTCCAAGCTGGCTTTAGGCACCTACAGCTGCTTTCAGAGCTCTGAAAGCTCTATTTTGGATTGGAAAAATAAAAAACTAAACAAAACAAAACAAAACATTTGAACATCACCTGTCAGGGGTTTTGGGGACAGTATCTTGTGTGGTAGCAATCACAAAAGGAGCATCAGTCAGAGGCAAAGATCAAAACTGCAGAGCGACGAAACATGCTTGCCGCTGGATATCCTGGATGAGGGTATCTGCTCAACACCCTGGTTTGCTTTGATGTCTAGTGCTGGCACTGAGATGCTGCTGTTTTTCAGTAGCAAAACTCCAGCTGAACCACTGAGTCTGTACATGTAACATGCTGTGATTTTTTTCACCTGTTTCCTTCCAGAAAAGCATACAGCGGGAGAACAAGGCATTGCAGTATGGGTGTCTAATGCTGTGTAAACAGGCCTGCATTAAAAGGGAGAGAGCTATCCAAATCCCATAAAAATAAATAGCATCTTTCTTTAATCCAAAGCTTCATACCTACTGCTGTACCGAGCACATTGACCGGAAAGTTTAAACTGGGTGTTTTGTTTATTGTTACCAATCACAGCATCCCAGCGCGGCGGGGGCTGGCAGGGCCCTCCGGAGCTGCCCCCGCCCAGCCCCTGCGTGAGCAGCACCCCCAGAGCAGGGGCACAGGACCGCGTCCAGGCGGGGTGGGAATGGCTCCAGGGAAGGAGACTCCACAGCCTCTCTGGGCAGCCTGGGCCGCTGCTCTGGCACCTGCACAGCAAAGGGGTTTTGCCTCAGATTTCAGTGGAACTTCCCGTGTCCCAGCTTGTGCCCGGTGCCCCTTGTCCTGTCGTCGGGCACCGCTGAGAAGAGCCCAGTCCCACCCTCCTGACACCCGCCCTTCAGACACTGATCAGCACTGAGGAGATCCCCCTCAGCCTTCTCTTCTCCAGGCTGAACAAGCCCAGGTCTCTCAGCCTTTCCTCCCCAGGGAGATGCTCCATNTCCAGGTCACTGATGGATGTGTTGACCAGGACTGGACCCAGTACAGACCCCTGGGGGAAGTTCCCTCCTTACATTTTGTGGCGTAATGTTTTCCAGGCCTTCAATTATTGTGGCACTGAATTTTCACCAGTAAATTTGGAAGCATTTCCACGCATTGTGTGCCAGAGTGTTGTCTTTTATGTTTAGTTTGGAACTCCTTTTTGGCAGTAGTAGTATTGCAAAATAAAGTTGAGTGTTCAGGAGGTGAAAGGACTGTGCGTCTCGGATGAAGTGAGGGTTATTTGGGAGAGGGTAAGCTACACTATTGTTGCTGTCCTAAATATGTCTTAGTGATGTATATTTGCTTTTATATTTCAAGTTGCTATTTAATGGTTAATGTGGGAAATGACTAGAAGGAAAAAGAAATTTTCAGCGTTTTTATGCTTCATCTTGGCTGCAGGTGGAACAACGGGTCAGCGGCACTAAATATAATCTGGTAATTTGCTTGTTTTCTTTTGCCTTCGCATTCCTCCAGTGTGTATAATGGTCAGTTAATACCATTAACTCGACTAATTTATTTTTTTCTTTTTTCTTTAAATAAAAAAAAGCAGTGGGAAGGATTTTTTCTCATCATCTTCTCTGATTGCCAAGTTATTTGTATGTAGAGGGAAGATTCTTTTTGTATAATCAATCTGCTGCTACCCATTTTACTGCCAAGCATTCCTTCTCTATGGTAGCGTAATGTTACCTAGGGAACAGCTTAAAGCTGACACATACAGTGGTGCCACAAATTAATTTCACAGTTATCAGGATATAGGGTGATAACAACAACATGAGCTACTGTGAAATTACCATTGTTCCCATTGAGTTACAGTGTAATTATTACTTTTGTGGCAACTATGCAAATAACTCATGTCACCACTGTAGGATGGGATGTGCTTTCCTTTCTCTGATTCAGTACTTTGTGCTTCAGAGACATCTTTATGTACTATAAACTAGAGCTGTGCTTTGAATTGAAATCTAAATATGGTTATATCTTCACCAAAAAAGAAAAAAAAGAGAGAGAAAAAGAGAAGAGCAACACTTAAGAGGCTAAAAACCTAAATCCCTTGCAGTCTGTCCATTATCACCTGGAACTGGATCTGCAAATGCACGCTAATTTAACACAAAAATAATCAAAGTGTTATTTTTCCATTATTTCCAGCACAAAAGTGGGGATCTTCCTTCAAAACAGGAGCTTTGGGTTAGTTATTTGTATTAAGGGACACTGTCGGGTTTCTTCGCTGCTGTTTGGTGGAAGGGACAGGCAAAGAGATGTTTGGTTCCAGTATATATTCTTATATTGATAGGTAGGACAAAACTTAACGGAGCAAGGTTACGGTACGGATCCCAGTGCATGAGATGGAATGTCTTTGATCCTGGTGAAAACAAAGTGCCTGCTGAGGCTTCATGATGGCAGAAGGGCAAGGTGGTCACGGAATGTGGTGAGGTTGGCACTGGTGCTCCTTGTATCACGTTGTTAGAACCAGAAATAAGTATGCTTTGGGGGCTGCAGGGTAGGCCACATGTCTTCAGAACGGTAAGCTCCGAGGGTTTTTGGTTTCTTTGGGTTTTGGTTTTTTCCATCCTTAGGCTGGGATTTTCAAACGTTCCTACAGAGAGCTTCGATGTGCAACTTGCAGTTGTGTATGGATAGCTCACATTAAGCTCCTTTTAAAATCTCCATGCTAGATAAGCGGCTAATGACCAGGTTTTCAAAATTGCTGAGGATTCAAGAGCTTTAAATATTAAATATTTAATTTATTTAGTTTAATTCTATTTATTATTTAAATATTAATGAAGAAAGCAAACTTTTGCGACATGCCGTTTAGAAAAACATCATAGCTACTATTGCATGAAAAGAATGAGCAAATGGAACTTGATTAAGTAAGTCCATAACCAAGTGAAAAGCTGTATGCATATGGTAACTTGCTATTACAAAGATTGTGAGGGCAATATGAATTTCTCCGAGGGACAAAATTCTGGTGATGGGAAAGGATTCTTCCTATTTTAGAATTTAGTGAAACTTCATTGAAAAATAATCCTAATGGAATGATTCTGTCTGATTTTTTTTTAAAAAAATTTAAATTCTTAATTTCTATTTTACAGTATATAAAAAAATGAAATTGGAGAAAGCGTTTCCTCATTTTAGTTAGAATGACTTTTTCGGATATTCTTTTGCAAAAAATATTTTTTAATTAAAGTTGAAGTTTTTTTTTTAAGTTGCAAGATAGCTTGCAAACGGAATCTGTTTCCCGAGTTCTTGTGATACTGCATCGCCAGAAATACGGAACAGCTTGATGAGCCTTTTTCTGTGAGAATTGACTTGTGAAGGGATAAATATGAACAATGTTCTGAAGGAGCTGGCTGTGTCCGTGAGCGTTTCTAAAACGCGTTATCTGCACTGCATCACCAAGATTTGAGCTGCAGAGATATGCTGTAAATTTGTGTGAAAATACAATTGTACCTTTTTTCCTTGCATGAATGAACTACTTGAATATTGTTTCTTTTGAGGTTACAATGAGAATTGTAGCAAAGCTATTGAAAGTGTAGGAATAACATCCAAATGATGATGGGATGTAAAGAAAAGAGCCTTGCTGGGTGTCACTGTTCCAATAGATATTATCCATGTTTTTCAAAATAACAATTTTCTGATGCCGTTTCTTTAAAACTAATAAAAACCAGCTATGTAATCACAAAATTACAAAGCAGTGTGTTGTCCTGCATCAAAGTACCCTGCTTTTAATTGGGAATACATAAATTGGTAAGGAAGAGTCACTTCCACGAAGCTCCCACTGATTTGTCTTTCGGAATCGCTGTGCCTGAAGGAGAAGCATTTAAAGCAATAGTTGGGGTATTTTTCAGCAGTTTCATAGTTGTAAGTTTGTCTCTAGAAAAGCAATGTTCTGATTCTTTCTTTTTTTGAATTTTTTTTTCTTGGGGGGTCAACACAACCTGCTCAGGTTTCGCACTGATGGAATACACCAGTACCATAAAAGCTCTGCCGCTGACAATCTAGGGGGAAGTAGTCGCAAGATAAATAAACCTTGTGTTCTGGCTCATTTATTATCCATGTGATGAATAATGGTGGAAAAGTGTGTGGTAATTAATGGACTGGCTTCATGGAATGACTCCTGTTTATCATATGATTGTTGCCCTTTTTAGAGGTTTGCTGACAAGCGTATTTACTGCAGTATGAGGAGATCGCTAATTAGTATGGATGTTAGCAAGACTTTGTAGGAATACTCTAAAAAAATCTGATTGTTTAAATATTTTCTTCCTGTCACCCTCCACTTTTATCAGTTCTAGATACTGAAGAGCTAAGTCAATGTTTAATGCCGCATTATTGCTCAGTAGCGGTAATATTTAACCCGTATAAGTTTCATTTGCAAGAAACAGCTTGGTCTTATGAAGAGTTTCCGGAAAATCTGCTGCAATCCTTGCATGGCGTTGTTAGGAACCAGCCTTGTGTAAGCAAGTCATAAAGGTTCAGAGCTGCCGGAGGTGCTCACTGTCCCGGTTGTGGAAGGAGTGGGGAGGTCAGGGCGGGTAGCTGTGGGGCTGCGGGGAGCTTCTGCCATTGCCGGGAATGCGCAAGAAGCTCAAGTTGATCACAAAAATCAAATGTCGTCTTCCGTATACCCGCTGACCCAAACCAAGCAGTTATGCTCAGGATAAGTGTTAGGTAGTGACAAGGTTTTTAATATAAGTAGATACAATAAGGTTGTTGGGTTGTTTTCTCAAGGAATCTAAATTTGAACTATATGATGGACTCTCTCATTAATATGCAAATACAGTGTATCTCCAAAACTGCTTGCATAAAAATGCCTGGCAAACTATAGAGCGATAATTAAGAATAATTTGCTTGTAAAATAGGTAGCATTAATTATTGTATTGGTTTTGGTGTCATTTATTTATGGTTTCTTAGGTTTACTGGACAAATAATGATAATTCTGTGCTGCATGTGACGCATCTGTTGTTTTAAAACAGCAAGGAGGGTTAGATCTCTTCTTACACCTTCAAGTAAGGGAATGATGAGGGATGACCAATTTCAGATATCCTGATGGGGACACAGGAGGGAAGAGTGGGGTTTTTTTGGTGTTAACCAGCTGGTTTTGTCCCCTTTTGTCTCCTCTGCCTTTTTTTGTCTCCAGAATACCTCCAGTGGCCTAGCATGAGTTTCACTGGTTAGGAGGGACTGAGCCAGGTCCTGCAATGTAATCTTTCTTCCTTTGCTTATGGAGTAGCTGTTGGAAGGGCTGTGACTTTCCAGGCCGATCTCACATTGTCTCCTTCAGTCTCTGGCTGGCTGATGAGTGGTCAAAGCGCTCAGCAGAAGCAGCTGGAAAGCTTGAGGTCCAGATCTGACTGCTGGGGAGGCGGATTAGGACCTGGTGGTTTACAGAAGGTCAAAACCTGTGTAAGGGCTGAGTCACTGTCCTGCCGCCTAGTCGGTTTAAGCCTCTGAACTGAGGTCTGTAAGCAGAGCCCGGAGAAGGTCCTTCGACAGGTTCTCATGACTCCTGTCAGATCGAGGCAACCTAATCTGATCTGGAAATAGAACCTGAGCTATATTGTGTGCTGTAAGTACAGATGAGTGTGCGTGGTACTCGAATGGTTGTGTAAGGGTGAGTAAAATCCTTTTTTCGGAGAGTCGATGGACAGGACATCGAAGGACAAAACGCCTTTTATTTTTATGCTCTCACACCTGACATCACTTGGTGCCTTGTGCCATGACTTTATCCAGGGGAAAAAGTGAACCATGTGAGAATGGGGGAAGCCCTTAGTTATGCTTCACTTGATGGAAGGTGAACTTTTAACGTGGGACTTGCGTACCCCCTCCTGTTTGTCACAGTCCTTGGCCCTGAGAGACATGGCCACGTGCTTACTTGAAAAAACCCTTCTTGTGGAAGTTCCACCTACCAGAAGAGACTTAAAATGGCTTTACACAAAAGTGTCTCTCCTTACCAGACTGAAAACCGTGATTGTCTTGCTTCAAAATAATAAACCTCCGATTTCTTAATGCAGGGCTGCTGAAAATTAACAATTACGATCTGTGCTCTGAGGTATATAAATAGTTCCTCTTCTCCAGGGAAAAATACATAAATCAGTGCCAAATCTCGCTAAATTAAAAAAACAAATAACCTATTTCATTTTGGCAGGGTTGGCAATGTTCTGATCCTTGGCTTCAGGGCCAACATATTTTTCTAGGTCTACATAGAAAGATGTTCATGTCATTTCTGCCTCTACAGTAAATAAAAAGCTGGATCAGCTCTCCTATGTTGTCTCTGTAATGAGTTCCAACTGGAGTACTATTCCTCCATGCTTGGCAGCTTAGGCGGCTTTTCAGTGGAACATTTTCTGGTTTTAGAAAGATTTTTAACCTCTTCCTTGCCTAGAAAGGTACAGATATTGTAACATAAGAGACTACCTTAAAAATAGAAACTACATCAAAGTCTTGAGATTTATGGACATTAGTGTATTTTCTCTTTATCCAGAAGAGCCCTCCACATTCTGACATGTCTATTCTTGATTCCCCAAACAAGAAATAATACTTTTAGTTTTCTTCTTCATAGTAAGATCGAGGTTCTGGCATGCGTTGCACCAAGTACAGCCTAGGGCTGCGAGTTGCTGTCTCTTATCAGCTACTTCTACACGGCATAAATTTATTATTTATTTTTAAATGACTTTGCCTAGTAGTCTTTCTTTTAAGTTTTTCCTCATTGAAATACTAAAACCTGCAAGAAGTTTGTTTGTAAAATGCTTTGACTGGTCAGTTTGCCGCTGACCAAGGAAACAAGCTCAGGGGTAAGGAAGTTTTAACTGGAGGCAACGTATGGCAACAATGCCAAATAGGTAAAACTGTCTCAGAGCAGAAATGTGATCTCTGCCAGCTTCCCTAGAAAACGATACGCGATTAGGGAGTTCCTTGGGGAAGAATTCCCCTTTCCGTTGCCCCTCGCTAAGCTCTATGAAGAGTTTTCTTTATCTTATTTTGCCTATCATCAGGTTCTCGTTGTGGGTGAGTTAGATCTGCCACACCAGTGTGCTATTTACAGCTACGAATTGCCTCCCTCAGCACACGTGGAGACTCAGCAAAGCCCCGAGCACTTGGACCAACACTGAGAAAGCTCTTACTCTTGCACTTAATTTTAAACGAAGCCTAATTCATATGCTTAAACCTCAACACGTGCTTCCGTGTATGCACAGCAGAAGGCCGCGGTGCTTAAGTCTGCAAAGTAATGTCTATACTGTATGTAGTATTTCTGTTGGCTCGTGGGAATAGGCTCGGGTCCTGGGAATTCAGCTCTTGCTTCTTGAGCGCTGATGCCCTGCCGCGTGGCCAGCGACCTGCCCTGAAGCAGCGCATTTGCTGGAAGCGCTCAAGGGATCAATCCCAATGAGTTTCATCCAGAGACTGCCTACTAGGAACACTAATACTCCTGTCACACCATGGACAGTCCTGATCTTGTGTGAGTACATTTCTATGAGGAGTAGGATTAATAATTAATGTATGTTCCCTCTGTGTAAAATAGGATAATCTCTGACAGATGGTGGTTTTTAACAAGAACACTGCAGTAATTCAGATCAGACTAAGCGTGTTTTATCTCTGCCTCAAAACTAAAAGACGCTTATGTGTATGCATGTAAAACCTGCATGGCTCTCTTGCGCTCTACTACTAGTGTTAGATCATGGACATACTGGGTTTTTGAGAGGTTGTAGTGGTGGTGGTGGTGGGGTTGTGTCAGGTTTCACAGCATTATAGGAGTGGTCTGCCTTTAGCTGTCAGGTGTGCCTGTCTGTAGGTGAACAGCTGAGAGGAAAAACAAATTGCTACCAATAGTAGCAGCTTATTAAAAGCTGCAAGTCTATGAAACGGTATTTTGTGCCAGCTTTACTATGAGTTAATATAAACATACAATATTCCTTAAATGTAGCGCTGTCAAGGAAAACAAGGTACTTAATAAATTCTTATTCCTTTTTTACTGAGACAAGCTCACCTAAGATTTAGAGGTCAAATTGGGCACCCATCAGTACAGTCAAGCTGTACTGGCCTCCAAGGGAAGATCATCTGTCTCTTTCTGAAAGCAGCAGAGATATATTAATGAATGATGGAATGGTTGATGTGCTATCAGGAGCTCGTCCAACATCAGCATCAGGCTGATGTGCTAGGACGACTGCCTGATGTGCTATAAACACGTTGGATATTTGGATTCTCTCATTGTACGTGACGAACTGTTATAAAAAAGCATACACCGTGGCATACTTGTGATGGATGGGTGTCATTGCTTAAATGAAGGCTTTGAATCACAAATGTATGTGCAAGTAGCTATTTTCTTCCACTTGTAAAATACTATGCTAACTATTCCTCAGAATGAGTAATGTACCATGTATAGCACCAAAAGAGTGTCTAAAAGTGCTTCGTATCATGCTAAGTAGAAATAGATAAGTCTATTGAATGCAGCATCTAGCTTGTGTCCTTGGAAGTATCCATTTGGACCTTATTCTCTGGAAATGTGATTTTGAAGAACTGTGCATCTGTTCAACAGAATATATATATTTTTCAAATGTATTGAAAAGCATATAATATTTTTCAAAGAAAAGGCCTGATTATTTAATATTTTTTTTTATAATGAGAAGGCTATCAACATGTGAGAATATCTTTTAGATTACCGGGTCAGACAAAACACCTGGTAGTTAGGAGACACTGGGAGTGATTGTTAAAGCCACTTAAGAGTGACTTTCCTAGAGTGCAAGTCCCGAAAGCCTGAGCGCACCTAAAGGCTGCCAGAGTACGTACGCTGCTCTCTAGTTGAAGAGCTCCTCAGCGCTGGACTCTGCAGTAGGTTTCCAAAGGAGGTCTTCCTATTCCACGTTGATTCAGTCCCTCCAGGTTAACCGAGCCAGATGTACAGAAGGAGCTAGTAACTGATGCTGAAAGCTAATAGCTCAGAGGCTTAGCAAGTATGTTTGGCATATTAAAGATATGAGTTCAAATCCCTGCTTTTCCTGATTTTTGAGTAAATGCTTGAATTTAGTACTTCTACAGCTCAGGGCTCAAACATAGGTTGTCTGCTGGCAGTTGCTGTGGAACTACGGGGTTTTTTCTTTTTCAGATGGAAAAGCAAAGCTTAAATTTATTCTTTCATGAGCAGGTTCATAGCGGTAACCTTTGGAGAAGGAGAGGCAGGGCTCTGGTGTGTCCCTGGCCATGTCAGGTATTTAAACAACTAAACTATCTGCAGCTACCATTTTGGCTGGTGTTTGAGAATCTCTCAAGTGTACCCCTAACTACTCTGTCCGTTCATTTAGTGTGTGTTTGGAGCCTGAGCATCTAACTTGGGCCAACTTCACTGCACGGAAGGGCAGCTGGAAGTTGGCTTTAGTTAACTTCGGGGTGGCAAAGCCCAAATCTTGGCTTTGCAGATGAAAGAACAGTCAGAAAGATTACCTTAATACTTGCATTTTGAATTCATGGAAAGGCAGTAGCATGTGTCTGAACGGCAGAAAAGATGGAGCAGTCAAAATACAAGCTAGTTCTGTGAATGAGCGGTTATATTGGTAAACGTAAGATTTGGAAGGTAGGCTATTCTAAAATCCTTCTTAAGTTTTGGAACAGTGAGAAGAGCAAATCTTATTACTGTATCTTCAAGATGGCATGTAAGCCTAGCCTGTAATTCAAATCGCTTGCATGATTTGCGGCAAGGTAATTCTGATTCTGGCGGTAATGCAATAAGGTATATTGGAATTCTCAAGATAAGTGTTATCATTTTAGTCCTGTTTGTGTTGAAGTGAATTAGAAACAGCACGAGGGGACATCATCTTGGATAGCTGGATTCAGTTTGGACTTCAGCTCCCCTCAGATTCTATCCACATATCTTTTTTTACGTACCCATTCACATCTCTTCTCAGTGTTACACACCAAAGCCTCCGTTTTTCACAAGTGTAAGCAAATGGGAGAGGAGAAGCAAAGAGAGCCTAAGAGCTGTATTAGTAATTGCATGTCCTTCAGCAACCCCCAGGAATTTCCCCAGCGTGGGCATATTTGAGCTCTCTCTCGCCTTCATTTATGAATTAGATTCAAAATCTTCAAATGAGACTGGATCAATAACTCTGGCTACGTCACTTATTTTTTCTCCTTCAAAGTAAAAACGAGATGTAGTTTTGCTGTCTCTTGAGTTTTGAATACGCGCGTCTTCTAACACCTTTGTCTACAATGTAATTTCCGTGTTAGCATTAAGTCTTCAGAATAATTTTTCTGGATACGGTACTTGGCCCTGGACCACAGGAGAGAGGTTTTTTGATAGGAGCCATCCCAATTCCCAATGTCACCTCTGTTTTAGATGCTGCTGTGGAGATTTGCATTTAAAGCAGCCTAAAGAATGACTGGGAGATGTGTATACTGCTTCCCACCCTGACTTCACTGGGATGAGTCTGCCCAAGGCCTCATGATTGCTGTTAGGTGTATGTATTATTAGTTTATAGTACGTGTGGTGTATGTATTTGTTTAATAAGCGAGGATCTTGGTGGATCTACTGGGCAGAGGCTAAAAGTGAAGAATGAGAGCTGTAGCAGAGAGATTCAGAAATGCTAAGGCAATGCAGAGAAATTACAGAGTCACAGCGCGGCGGGGGCTGGCAGGGCCCTCCGGAGCTGCCCCCGCCCAGCCCCTGCGTGAGCAGCACCCCCAGAGCAGGGGCACAGGACCGCGTCCAGGCGGGGTGGGAATGGCTCCAGGGAAGGAGACTCCACAGCCTCTCTGGGCAGCCTGGGCCGCTGCTCTGGCACCCGCACAGCAAAGGGGTTTTGCCTCAGATTTCAGTGGAACTTCCCGTGTCCCAGCTTGTGCCCGGTGCCCCTTGTCCTGTCGTCGGGCACCGCTGAGAAGAGCCCAGTCCCACCCTCCTGACACCCGCCCTTCAGACACTGATCAGCACTGAGGAGATCCCCCTCAGCCTTCTCTTCTCCAGGCTGAACAAGCCCAGGTCTCTCAGCCTTTCCTCCCCAGGGAGATGCTCCATCCCCTGAGCATCCTTGTGGCTCTGCGCTGGCCTTGCTCCAGCAGCTCCCTGTCCTTCTGGCACTGGGGGCCCAGCACTGGACACAGCACCCCAGCTGCGGCCTCCCCAGGGCAGAGCAGAGGGGCAGGATGGCCTCCCTCGCCCTGCTGCCCACACTCCTGTCCATGCAGCCCAGGACACCGCTGCCCTTCTTGGCCCCGAGGGCACAGCCCTGGCTCAGGGTCATGAATGAAAGGGAAGCACAGTGCAGTAAAGCAGTGTTCAAAAAGCGATGGGTATGTATTTCCCCCCCATGTGAGCAGAATTATGATAATGTGGTACTGAACAAATAATGATGATCTATAAATTCATTAATATGTAATATCTGTTATCTCTTGAGTTTTGCAGAGTTGCCCCATTGAGATCAACGGGCGATTGACTATGGATTGACAATTGTCAGCTTTATGTATTGTGCTCATAGACTGAGGTCGAGCATAGAAGTTGATCTTCTCTGCAGAATTAGTTTCGTAAGTGCGCTCTACATCTGAGAAATCGCACTCACCCATTAGAAAATGTTTTCAAAACCCAAATGCCTACAGGGTCAGATTTCTGTGAAACAGCAGTCTGAAATCTCTTTTCTTTTTCCTGTAGAAGTACATTGACTTATAAGAGTATAAAATAAAAAAAGTTCTGAGTTATGTCAGTACATGGCATTAGTATTACACCTTTCAGCTTTGAAGTTCAGGTTATTTATTGTAACATGATGGAAATGCTCAGAGAGCATTTTCTGTAGAGTTAGGAAGAGGCTAACAGCAGTTTATTGTAAGAACAAGGAAGGTTCCGTTCTTGCTGCGCTGATGCACAGCACGATTACTCTATTAAATATTAGTAGACATGATAGGCTATGCTGTATTTGAAGAGGATCTGGGATACATATTGAAGCTACCAGCCTTGCACCCTGCTTGTTCTTATTTCATAGCATTCTGGCATTACGGCGTTACGGGAAACATAAGTACTTCTGCATTTTTGTTACTCCAGATATTCCTGGGCGCAAAGCTGATGAGGTTATCTGTCTCATGAACCTTTATTTGGGTGCTAGGGCTTTGGAAAGGATTTGAATAACTGCCTAAAAAGCAAACGAAAGGCCAAGAGTGATGATACCGCTCTGTGTTTTTTCCTTTCTGCCGCTGCAGTGTAGTTTGTCACTATTAGCTTTTATTTCCATGCAGACAAACTGGATGGGAATTTAACCTGGAAGAAAGCGATCATTATCATTATAGCATTGTGCAAAATCCCCAATGGATATGTGTCTATTATTGTAAGGTTTTGCTTGTTCTTTTTTATGACTGTGGTGTGGCATGGTGAGGCATTCACTTTGGAAGGGCTGCAGTGCTTTGTCTGTACTAATACTGCTGTATTTACAGCTCTGTAACTCGCTTTGTGCAAGTTTGTGACACTCGTCTCGCGACCGGGGTGTACCTTCAAAGGGGAATAAACTGTTGGTCCTTTGTTCCCAGGCTGGACTGGAGAAGGGCAAACAGTTTTCTGTAGCGTCCAGTATATGTTTATGGGGTTCTTGTACTAATGTTTTTTTCAGCAGTCCATAATTTTTCGCTTACAGCTTGCAGACACACAAAAAAAAGAGAATAAGGTGATAAAAATAAGTTCATGTACTAAATATTTTCCCACTTTTTGGTTGTGGTTTTAAACAACATTCCTGTTAAAATCCAGGTATTCGAATCGAAGCTATTACACCATTAGACAGAAGTTATCAGGTCACCATGAACTGTATATGTCTTTGTTAATGGTATATCTGCCATATTAATTAAACAAGTGCCAAATCAAGGTCTATACGTCTGTGACAAAATTAAAAGCTTGAAGTACGTCTGTCCGGTGAATGCTGGTATTTTTTGTCACGTGGCAAGTTGTGTTCTCATCACAGATACCCCGGCGTTGCTTATAGACTGTGTTTAAGAAGAGAGTGTGGGCTTGCACAGCGCTGCTGCTGGGTGCAAGTTGGTAGATGCCTCCCCCTGAGCCGACAGCTGCTGCAGTCGTTTCAAGAAGAATCCATGTTGCCTTCCCTGTGGCTTCTCCAGGTGCTGCAACGCCTGGAGGAGGTAAAATGGCACTAACTTTTACAGATGTCAACATCTGCACCAGAGTAGGGCTCTGTTGATTAAAACTCGGGTAGTCTAACACCTTAACGGTAATTAACCCAAAGTACTTGTGAATGTGCGAATGACATTTCATGTTGCAGATAGCTGCTTCCATCTTCCTCCTCCCTCTGAATTTTAAAGGAAATCTTCTGTTTATTTTACTGGTAGGAACCCAGACAATTTTATGTGAAATATTTCTACATTTCTTAGAAATTCATTGGAAAACATTCTTTTAATAATTCTCCAAGACATTTATTGACTTGATTGAATTTGTTATATAGTCAAATTATTGAATGTAGTCATACTTTGAAAAATAAAAAGATTGGGATTGAACTATTCTACACTAGAATTAGATATAAATTTGGAGACTACAACATGCACTTTACGATCCAGATACGTATAATTTAATATTATGTAGTGTAAACAAATCTGTCGGTTGTAGCTTGCCTGCTGGATGGACGTTATGGAAGATGCATGGTCTGCTCTGCTCCTCTGCGAGCAATAGACACCACGCTTGTTTTAGAAGCTCTGGAGAACACCTCTGTCTCTGCGTACTCAGCGTTGTAAGTGACGTGTATTTTCTGTACGCAGGACAAAGTTTCATACGCTTCTTGGTGCAGTAGAGGCCGAAGCACTGCCATTTTGTTCTGGAAAAGCGACTGATGAAGGCTGCAGCTTCTGCGTCACTGCCCTAGAAACTCTGGGCAGCAAGGTCTAGGTAGGGAAGTGCAGAGAAGGTCCGTGAGAATTGCACGCTGGCAATTCCTCCCCATCTAAGAGGTAGTAAGGGTAGGAAAGGTAGGTTTATTTGCAGGCAAACACCTGCCCAGCTTCCAAATTCTTCCTGGCATCATCTCCTGGTAGGTGTATTTGCAGGCAAGCCTAGTTATAGGTTTTCCGAAAGCCACTGTTGGGAGGAACTTTTCTCTTCTGCTGTCACTTCCTCGGGTCACACATTTCTGGTCTCTCTAGGAGCCTATAGTACCGAGGCTATAGTACCGGTAGGCTATAGTACTGAGGGTTGTGGAGTCCCCCTGTGTCAGTGTCTTCTGCTAACCAGCAGCATCTTTCATTTCATGCTTTGAATCATGACTTATACCTGGGGGTATTCTGTTTCTCAGCTTTCCTTGTTTTTTGTTCTTGATAGTCTTGATAAACGCATAGTGGTGAAATCTGCGTATTACCTACTCCTTTGTGGAAGGGAAAATAACTGTATTGGTCTCCTGCAAGGTTGTTAGAAAGAAACTCATGCAGGATGTGACTGCATGCCACTTACTAAGCGTTCCAAGTAAGTGCTTGCCTGGTTTGGGACAGCATTTAAGCGTGTATCTATTTTAAAGAGATGTAAAAGCACCGGTGGTTTATAAGTAGCTTTTCGGGTGATGCTGCTCGTCCTGGTGTCGTCGTGCAGCACTGCCACTGTGCTGGGCAGTCCAGATAAGGGACCTTAGTTGAAGTGAAAGGCTGCTCATATTATTCCTGGGTCTGGTGACCTTCAAGGCATCCTGTAAGCATCCTCTGTGCTCCCAGGCTTTTCCTGGAGCAGGGAAAAGCTGGCAAGATCTTTCTGCTGTGCTTATGCTTCCAATTGTTTGCTTGCATTAATATTGAGATGTTAAAAGATAAAAGAAAATGTAAAGGAGAGGTAAACTTAAGATATTTGGAAACAGGCTTAAATTACGTTATATATTATAGACCAAAATAGCTTTTTTTTAGGTTTGGGTTTGGTTTTTTTGGCAACCAGGTTGTAAACTTGTGATTTTGTGGTAGCGCTGTAGCAGCTGATGTCAGGAGAAGTTCGGAAGCTTAGCCTCTTGCATTTCTTCTGGACTCTCTGGGCTCATAAATGAATAGCCTCAGTCTTAATTGATGACTTGTTCTTTCATAAATAGATATTCAGTCTCCAGAACCAAGTTCAATAGCAAATGTTTATGTTCATGTACCTTTCTTCCCCCAAGTTACACTAACAAGGCTGAGTTATGTTTTTTAGAGATTAATATAAGCTATAAGTATTTCCTTTTTGGCATAATTTTGTAAATTCAATTTTTTTCTTTAAAAAAAAACCCCCTATTTAATACCTAGAAATTACGCTATTGAAAAAATGTTGTGTAACATTTGAAAAGTGAAACTGTCTTTCATGTAATTCTGTTTTCAGAAATGGATTTTTTTCAGTTAAAATGTAGGAGGGCAGCAGTCAATTGCCGTAAAAATAAAGGAGTAAGGAAAAAAGAAAAACGTTGAAGTAGCGAAGCGAGTTAGTGATATCCCATTTGAAATCCACAGGAATTATCAAAAAAAGCAAAGAAAAAAATCAAGTTTATGGCAGTTGACAGTGGTATTGGTCAAGAAAATAAAAGGAGCTTGTAAAGCCTGGAAACGGTGATGCTGAACGTAGTTAAATGAGTTTCAGTGCAGGAAATTGTCAGCCTGCGTCTGGAGACGGATACTTCCTGAGATATAAATATTCTGGCAGAGAAGCTGCCTTGTTTCAGGAATTCTAAAAAAACTCTTGAGATTTTAAGTGATATAAAATGTGTCCCAATGCTGATGCATGTTTGAATAGGGTACGATCTGGTAACATTGCCAACAGAAAGGAGGGGACTCACAGGATCGCAGAATCCTTGCAGTGCAGGAGGGCTCTTCCGTGCCGAGCGCTTTGCGTGGAGCGGGCTGCCGGCGCGGCGGCAGAAGGGAACCGAGAGCAGCCGGCGGGACGGCCCGGCGGGAGCGGGTCTGTGCGGTGAAACAGGCGGTGCTGCGGGGCCGGGCTCGGCCCGGCGGCGTGCGTGCTGGTCGGGCGCCCCGGACTGGGTGTAGGCTGGAGCGTTTGGAGAACCGGAGCTGGAGCGCTCCCCTGGGAGCTCTGCGTCTGAAGTCCTCTGCTGCTCCAAAGTGAAGGGGTGACATAGATGCACCAAAACGCAAAGCACGGTGTGCCTACGGCCCTGGGATCGCAATACGTAAGCGGCCAGTGGTGCTCACAGCCTCTTTGAGATGCAGTATCGTTTCTGCATACTACCAAAATCACACAAGACAAAGATTGGCCTTTTCTAGATCATCCGAGCAGCGTGCTGAAGAACTTGAAACTGGAATGAGCTCTTGAAACAGTTTCATTTCTAAGCCCTAGAGCAATGCAATTAAAATATTTAAAAATGTAAATGATGCTCCTGAGCTGATAGTCAATTCCTTTCCACAGGCATTTGCTTCAGTAAAAGTAGCCCCGTATACAGAGTGCAGAATGTGTCTCAGGGTGACTAAGCTACGTATTATCATTGGAACAAAGAGAAGAGAAAGCGGTCGCAGACAGGTATTTTAAAGATACCGCTGAGCGTATTGGAAATTAATTTTTCCTTGCACCATCATCTGGATATTATGTGTTATTGTAGCGTGTGCTTTGTTGGTATTCGTGAATACTGCAGTATTTCAAACGCTTGCGGAGAAAAATCTGCCTTTACTTCACGGTCTATTTTTGTATCACTGCCACTTA
>VZTV01102945.1:0-15389 GCA_013400875.1 Anhinga rufa | reverse complement strand
TCGCCGCCCTAGCAGGGGTGGTCGGGGCGCGGGGGGGGGCCGGCCGGTCCCGCTGGCGCCGGGCCGAAGCGCCTCCTTTTCTCCCTTCAGAGCATACAAGGCCCTTTTTCTGGCCAGCGGAGCATCGGGGGAGAGCGGGGTCACCCCGCAGCTCCCCGCGCCGCCCGCCTTCGCGGCGCTGCGGGCTCCGGGCGAGGGCGTTCGGCGCCCCCGGCCCGGGGGGAGCGGCCCGGAGGTGCTCCGGGGGAGCTGCCCGCTGGGGCAGGCTGGGCCTTGCGCCCTCTTCCATCCTTCACCGCCCCCCCTTGTGCGGTACATTTGTCACTTCGGAAAGTGACAGCGGTGTCGTTTTCACGGGTACCGCGGGGCCTGCGAGGAGGTGGGTGGGTGGATGGTGTACGTTTTGGAGAGGGTGGGGAGTAACCTTCATCTGAGACGGGGTTATCGTCCTCCCGAGGAGGATGCCTGCCGCTTGCGGACATGGCAGCGGAGAAGTGCGGGGCGTCCTCAGACATGGAGGTTCTTGCAGCCGTGCAGATGCCCTGTTTCCCTGCGCAGGACACGGGGTGGGACAGCAGGGAGGAAGGAGGGGCCCTTCCCGCCGCCGACAGGCTGGTGTGCGTTGGAGTTTGCGTTATTAAACTGTGCAAGGCTGAGACGGTGGAGGTAAATAAAAGCACGGGAGCTGAGGCAGCCTTGAGGGTGGAATTGTCCATTTTGATCTGCATTGCAGGTGCATAAGAAGCACCCAGGGTACTTGTTGGCTTTGCCTAGATGGTAAGATGCTTAAGCTTAAAAAGCTTCATTGATACTTCTGCAATATAAATTATGCTCCTTAATTTCAAAAAAAAAGATTAAAAAGACAAATAAATATAGCGCCTTTTCCCATGTAACTTGCTTATTGGTGAATGTAATTCTGTGGTGCTTTATTACATCTGAACCTCTGGGAGCGGCTAGACTAAATACAGACATTTATGGTCTTAAACTGCACACTGCTTTTTGATTTGACTGTTTGCAGCAAGTGCTTTATAAATAGATAATGGCAGACTTGTAATATTATTAATTTTTTCAAGCTTTTGGTTGTAGTGAGGTTCCAGCAGTCATTTTTAGTGAAACAACAAAGATCGGGAGGTCATAACAGAGGAAAGTATCAACTGCTTAAGTAGAAAAAAAGAGTATTGGCTAAACTGACGCATAGCTACTTGTTTTCATCCTATTACCATACTTCTGCTTAGTGTATCTGTAAAGTTTCCTCCCCCATCACCTTAGAAGAGATGGTTTCACAACCAATCCAAATGCTGCCTGTAGTTTTCAGTCCGGTAGTTGTTGCACACTCTAAAATAGCAATCTTACTTCATTCCTTCAAGTTGCTTCCTTTACTTCAGATTTCAGGTATAATTGCATACTTTCAGGGCTTTTAAATGATTTTTTTAAAATGCACTTTGTCATTGGAGTTTCAAAAATCAAACTGCTCCTCTGTGTGCCCTAACTGAAGAGGCTGTAGGTATCAAGGACAAAATATTTGTTCACCCAGATCTACTATGTTAGTCAATCCTTTAACAGCATAAGGCAGGAGGAAAACACCCCGGTGTTGTTATTCCTGAATGTGGACCATAAAGTAAACTATTTCTTGAACATTATGAACAGCATAATAGCGGGAATACAGTTGTAATAAAGCAGTTTAACACAGTAGCAAAAGTAAACTTGCAGACTCTCATTTCTAAGTGTCTCAGTACTTTTCTATGGCTTAAAATGGTGTTTTAAAGTAGAAAACTTTGAAGGATTGCTTTTATATCCTCAGGATCCACAATGTATTGCAATACTTGTGTTAACAGAATACTATTATGTAATTCATCTTTTTACTCGCATTTAACCTCATTTTTTCGTAGTAAAGTTTAAAAAAATGTAGCAAATTGTAGTTTACTTTCTACAGAGATCAGCCACCTTCGTCTTTCTGAAACTATTTATAATGCTTAAGAATTTTTTTTGCTGACAAGTAACGCTTTATGCATTTGTGTATCTGTATGTGTGTCTGTTAGTTACTGACAGTGGTGGTTTCTGATGAGCAGTGATTTACTGAAAAAGCAGCACATCGGTAACTTGATGATCCTTTAGGGGAAATAGTTAAGTGTTTTCTGACTAGACAAAGGCATAGCTTTTCCTACAGCTATGCAAAAAGCAAAGCCACAGATGAAGAAAGGAAAGATCTAAGGATTTTGGTGTTGAAAAAAGGATAGCTGCATGAAAGATCTCTGGCTTTCTGCAGCCTCTCATGTCTGCTGCAGCGCACAACGAAACACTGTGAGTAGCTGTGAAACACTGAAAAGCATAGACATAAGTCTGGGTGCCTTACTGCAGCTTCCACACTGTTGTTTTTGAGAAGAACATGCTGCAATTAGTTAATATTGTGTAACCATAACCAGTATTGTCAGAGCAGCCTCTGGCAGAGCTGGTCCTGTCCCTGGGAACAATGGTACAGAGTGCGGCGCCCAGAGCTGGGTGGAGTTGAAGCAGGGAGGGTGCCCTTTGTTCAGGCAGAAATCTTATCGCTAGAGCTCTGCTTTCCTTTGCATCTGCAGCATTCCAAAACAAACTCTCCTTTCTTGTGTGTTAATCTAACGTGATACCTGAACAAGCAAATGAAGATGCATTTAGTAGAGCCAAGTTTGAATGTTAGCACCCCGGTTGCTACCTGCTCTACCTCGCCTCCGATTCCTTCACTTGCCTGACAAGACCTGGCATCCTTTGTATATCTGGCCGTAGCATCTTAAACGGGTGTGTGCCTGATTAGTCTCTGTGCTCGTCTTTAAGTGATATAAAAATTGTCTTCCTCTAAACAAAGATGTCCAGCAGTGTGATAATGGGTGCTGGTCAGTATCTCCATGTGATCAGTGAGTAATTTTGTCTAATAATGTTTTACAGTTATCTACCAGCTCATTTCTCCTGGAGATGTTAAAGAACACAGTACTATAAATAGGAGCAATACATATATTTACTACAAGAAGTTAGAGGCGTGACAAAATATTGCTGAAAACAGTGTCTTCAGAGTGTATCGGAACTTTTCCAAGCTGCTTGTTGGGGGGTTTTAAATAATCCTTGGAAAAAAAAGACTTTTCTTTGGATCACTGTTTCTTTCCTGCTATTGAGCAGCGTGTTTACTCTCATCTCACTCCTAGAAAAACCTTTGGTTTGTACTTAAAATACATTGCTGCTTATTGGTCTTTATTTGGGTGAGAGACATAATTTAAGACCAATGTAATTGAAAAAAACACTTCTTGACTGAAAACTGTAAGGCTTCTCCATAAACAGAATGATACCTGCCTCTAGAAAGGCTGAAAATACGCCAGGGAACAGCAGCTCCCTGTAATCTGAGTCAGTGCCCGGAGGGAGGGCGCAAAAAGCGCAGCATATCGCATCTCTGGAGTAGAGGTGTCGAGCTTAGGAAGTGTCCATCTGTGCGGGAAAAAGTCGTGTGAATTATGGCATTAGCGGCAGGTTTCCTTTGTAATAGAAGTATGTGTGCTTGTTTGCTTTCCATTCCTTGTGAAGGCTTGATTTAAGCTGTATAGATTTTTATTGTCTCGATTTGAGATACCTGGGTTATGTAAGTAAGAGCATAAAGCACCTCTGTTTGGAATTCTTTGTTTTGGCATCCTGTTTACTTTAAAAAAATCTTGCTTAAGAAAGGACTTAGACATAGGTCATCACCACCACTACACTTCCTTCATCAGCAGGTCTCCTTTACTTTAGCAAAGTGGAGACCAGTTTTTGTATGTTTGATTGTAGTTGCTGTTCTAAAATAATCAAATCAATGGCTTATGAAACAGCATCACAGAACGCATTAGAGAAAAGCATACTCTTCAGCCTGTTAAACTTGCCCGAAAAACAGTTGTGCTACTCTGTAGAGTTGCTGTTACAATAGCTGTTCTCTGCAAACGGATCTCTCCTGGGAGGATGGACTTATTTAGCTTGCTGTAAGGATTTCAGTGCCTTTTGATGTGTTTCACGAATATTCCAGGTAAACTCTGAAAATCATAATTTCTGCAGTTCTTGCAGTAGGAGCTCAAGCTCAGGTGAGTGCCTGGAGCTGGTGCTGCTGCAGGAAGCAGTTCTGCCTCTACCACACACACACACCCCCGCCCCGGTTACTGATTTTTTTAATTCCCCTTCCCCGCCAGCCGCACAGATGCCTGCAGTGCTGTGTGGCGAGCCCAGAGCCCATCGCCTGAAAAAGAGCCAGTGGAAAAACAGGTTTTTTGGCAGCTGGACCAGTTCCCTGACCTCGTTCCCTGAATGACCAGGAAGGTGATTTTGAACCATTTCAGAAACACAATAGTAAATTCTTCCTCAATATATGCAAGTGGAAGGAGTGAGACAAAGTCACGGCTAGGCTGGATAGCTAAATAGTTGGGCGCCTGTGTGGTGGCAGTTTGTTTTCCTGTTATGTGGGGAAAAAATGCCCAACGAAGTCACCTATGTGAAACCAGCATAGTAATTTTTGGTTTTTTGCTTTGTGTTTCATTAAGCCTTCAGAACTGGGAATTTTTAAAAAATTACACAAATGTATTTTATTTGAATTCTTGCACGATTCCCATGTTACTGATCATGGAGAATAAAATTAAAAGAGACCGTGATATGTTTATAAGTGAATATTTGATACCTGGAAAAAAAAACCCTCTGACTTTTCCATGGTATAGTATTATTTCTAAGAAGAAATTTGGAGTTAACATATCCTTGTACAAAAACCTCCCACAGCCCACCTACTAGCTTAAGTCCTGATTCAGCTGTAACTGAAGCTGGGGAACTTTCTTAATGACTTTTAAAGAAATAGAATCAGGCTCATTTTTATGTGTAACATTGATATTGTGTTCATCTGGGAGAACTGAATATTAATTTCCTTTTCATTCCTCTTCTGCTAAAAGAAATAGGCTTTAGATGAAAGACTAACACGTGTCTCTGCCGTGTCATAGCTGACTAGTTGTGATTGGGGTGCAGCCTGTGTTCTGTGGCTTGGTGGTGGAGGTTATATTCAAATAACAAACTACTTTATCCTCAGAATGAAGGGGTGAATAAAATGGAAAGGCCATGCATCGGGAGCGTGTGCTGGAAAGCAGACGAGAACCAACCTGTTCCTCTAAATTACGATGTAGCCTTACTCATGAGGGCTGCTATTGTCAATTTAAAAAAGTAAAAATTACACTGACTTCATCATTGTTAAAGGGGTTCTTTTGAAGTAATTAGTGTTATTTAGATGATACCTCCTTTGTTTCCCTAAAGCGAATTATGCCCGGATCAGGTAATTTTCATTGGCTATTTCTTCTTGACAGCTGTACAGCCATAGCGTTGGATACCCTGGTATCAGTCAGAATAATTGTCTCTGTATAAAATGCCAGTGCAGGACCATTTGATTTGATTCTCTGTCTCTGTCATGGTAGTGATCTTAATATCTGATTACTTGTGGTCTTCTTCCATTGTGACAGCTCTGGGGTTGTGTGGTCTCAAGGACGGAGAAAACTCCACATGAATTACGCCTGCCAGACCTCATGACTTCAGGTAGACAGTCGGGCATGTACACAGTCAGCGATTTCTGTGCAAAGTACCAGCTTGTTCATTTAGAGCACCTAGGAGAATTAAATCATTGCTACCAGGAGTGTGTCCACTTCATTAGTCTTCCTAGTGCCGTACCAGTTGCTGTTGGAGTAACAAAAAATTGTTTTCTTACTAAAGTACTAAAACCTGTGCTTCCTCGGGGACATTCAGGTATTAACTGTAAAGAGTCTGCACAATCTCTGATCAGAAAATTAAGGGAAAGCTAGGCAGAGAAGCAACTGAGTAAAATAGCATTGAAAAGCAGTAGAAATAGAAAAGGAGCTGAGAAAGCAAAATCATATCCTTCCTCTGGGAGGAGAGTGGCATGTTTCCTTTTTCCCCACAGTTGTCTCCAGGAAAGAACTACTAGTTTGGCTTGGCTTAAAACACACAAACTAAAAGAATATGAAATCAAGTTATTAGGACAATAATTACATGTAAGAACTGTACTTTAAGTACTGTAAGTATGTACTTCAGCACAGAAGGCAGAGGAAGAGGGGCATAGAGTTGTTGTAGGATGTCCTCCTTAATGCTAAGGGAGCAACGGAGAAGGGAAAAGACATCCAGAAGGTGGTTGTGTAGGCCCAGCGTATGGCCTGAAAATCACGACTGCAAGAAATATTGAACTAGTTAAAGTGGTTTAGTCTAATGCACAGATGAGTGAGGGGCAAACATAAATCTGAAACTGCAATAGGCTGTTATTAAACTGTGTTATTGGCGGGTCTACATTAGCAGAAGTATAATGGTATCAGAGTGGGGGGCTTAAAGGAAATGTCCAAGCAGAAAGACAGCAAAGCCCTCGAGTTGGTTGTGGAGACGGCAGGGTTTCCTGTATTATGTCCTTTGAAATAAGCTGAACAAACACTTTCGGGATGGCATATGTCTCTGGAGATGGAGAGCTGATCTAAGCAAAGAACAGCTAAGTGTCTGTCAGTTGGGCATTTATCATTGGAGCTACGTTATTTAAAAATGTTTGGTCAGTTCAGTGACAGTCTTTAAAATGCCGACTGCCTAAAACTCGGAAGGTTCTGCCGAGAAGACTACTGTGTCCCTAATTAGTTCTTGAAATTCTGTTTTGCATAGCATACCAAAGGCATTTGGGCAGTTTTGTGACATTTTGAGGGGGCACCAGATAGATACCAGTGTGGAGGAAAATGCCTGCCTGCCCATATGCATTTCAAGATTTGGAGATGTGTTGGCAGGGAGCTGAAGCAGCGTCTCAGGTGATAGTCACCCCATCCACGTAAAAGGAGGTTATTCTGTTTTGTTTTGCGGATACTGAACAGGAACAAAAATGTTGAATAACTACGGTGGTTTGGGCTTTGTTCCAGTAGCTTCCTTTGGACTGTGTCTAAAGTCCGAGATTAGCATCTCCCTCCTCTTATCCTGCAGTGGGCTATAGAGATGCTCTGATTTTGTGCAAAGGCACCTAATACACAGCCAGATGCTCATTGCCTTGAAATATTTTGAACTCTATCCAAATACTTGGATGCCTTTTGGACAGGCAAAAAGGCCTGGAGCCTGCACATCAGCTGCAAGGCACAATTTGGCTGTTAAAATGTTAGTGATTTTTATTTTATTTTATTTTATTTTATTTTATGGTGAGCATGTGAAGATGTTGCATTTTGGAAGCTCTGGTTTAATATTTTTAATTATCAATTCAAGATTTACTTATTTTTGTTCCCTTTTTAAGGGAACATGCACTTGTAGAAGAGATGGGGCAGTTCCTTTCTAAGGTGAGGTTACAAGAATGTTAATTGAAGTTACCTTTTCCACTTTACTGGAAGATGAGGGCTTAGGTAGGTGCAGCAAGGATTAAAGTGTTGCACTTAATGTTCCCAAAGGAATGCTGTTTAATTCATTCCATTTGTTCCTCCCAGGCTATGTTCAAGAGAAATTGTGAATGCATTGTTTGGAGGACTTGAGGCTCAGTCTTTGACCTGTCTCCAGACCTGCATTCCTAAACGTTTTGTGATGGTGGTGATCCTGAGAAATGGGAAATTTTGCATGTTTTAAGGGGCGAATACCACATACCATCCGGATACAGCTCGTGTGACTGTGGCAGGTCGGACGCTGTTGGTGTTCAGCGCAAGTCTTGCAGCGAAAGAGGAGATGTGTTACCACTGCAGCGTTGAACACTGCAATGCCCCTTTTAATGATTTATCGTCCTTATCAAATGGCACATGCATCCCTAGTGGGAGTTTGCCTGGCTCTGCATTGCACAGCTCCTTTTGCAGAAGAACATCGCAAACTTTTTTAAGTTGGAGACGAGGGGGAAGGGGGAAGAACCATAGTGACATAACTGTTCTGTGGTGTGGGCAGTTACAGCTTTCTTCCCAGCATTGGCTTAATTCATCTGACAAAATCCAGCCAGAGATTGGTCGCTTTGAGAGCTGTCCCACCGATTTCCATGGTGAGAGAGCAAAGATTGCTCATCTGAGCTATTAAAGGCTCAGTTGACTTCTGCATTTTGCTATTTCGCTTGTGCTTTTTGATCATAGCCTTATTCTTGGCTGCACACTCTTTCTTGTTTCAGAGAGCGGGAGATGAAATCAGCTTAGTGCAATCCCAGAACTGCTTTTTAGGATTTACTCTTTGGAGCCCCAATGGGAGACATACCTGAAGAGAGATTTATTTTTTTTTATTTTTTTTTTTTGTTTGGTTTAGACTGACCCCTCCCAAGACCATGTGTTCTGTAAGGTCTCAGCTCCCCGTGAGAGCAGTTGTTGGATGCGAATTGTGGCTGAGTGAAACAGCAGGTTAAGAATTGTTAAGGAACTTGGAGTAGCTGTAAATCCCGCTAAGCAACCTCCCTGGAACTAAGTCAAAGCATCTGCATAGGGAAGTGGTGGGAGAACATTCACTGACTTGTATTAAAAGAAACTATTAATTCTTTTTTAATGTAATGAAAAAGAAACAAATATATCTCCTGAGTCTATTCCCACTTAAAAAAAACTTTGACTGAGATTGCATGGGTCAGTAGGTCTCACTAGCATCGTATCCTATGAGCTGCTGACAAATTTGAGACTAACATTAAATAAAATGTTTTATGCAGTCATAGTAGCTTTCAGTAATGGTGAGAATGCAGAATTAAAGGGGTGCTATTAATTTATAATAGCTTTTTCATGTTTCGATGTATGGTTTAACTTTGTAACCATTGTCAATGTTTCTGGCTTTAAAAATTAGTTTATATTTTTGCATGGTGTCCTTTGATCTTTACACGACCTACAAAAACAAGGAAGTTGATCACTTGTAAGGTGTTATGAAATGTATAAAATACACAAGCTGACTGTAAGTGGGGAAAGCAGAAATGAAAGCCTTCAGTGTTTTAATAATCCAATTATTCAAGAATTTAACAATCTAATTATTGAAAGCTAACTGACTTAGAAAACTAGCTGTATGCAAATGACTTCCCAGGCATAAATGAGCATAGTTTCCTGCTGCCGTATCTAAAAAAAAAAAAAAACAACCCCAAAACAAAAAACCAAACCACCCCACAAAGCACTGTTTCAGTGTTTTCAGCCAGTGTGCTCTAACCTGAAATACATGATTTGGGTGGACTTTTTAAGGGCATAATCACACTAAATCAAATAACAATTTGAACAACAACTTGAGTCTCTTTTGAAACAAGTAATGTCCCTTCTTGCCCCACCCTGTGGAAGCATCGTGGATGTGAGCAGCCATCCATCTCTCCCAGGCTCTGTCCCTTTTCAAAATACACGGGCTGTCTCCAGCCTCTTTACGGCAATCTTTACGGAGGTCTCTGAAGATACTTCTCTTGCCTGACCCCATAGCAGAACAATTGCCAGAGCAGTCTTATAGTGGCGCCGGTCAGTGCTCTCTGTAGGGGAGTGAAGTCCTTCATATTGATTATTGAGTAATTCCTCAGTAAAAGCAATTATTCAGCTCAGCAGTATTTGTCATATAGTAAGTAAGTACAAAATCACAAGCCACCACCAGCAAAGCAAGAAAAATACAATAACCCCCACTGGCATAGCTGAAGAAACCAAACCGAGCTGCTGTAAATAGTGTGGTGTTAAGGCAGGACCGGCAGTGCGTTCTGTACATCGCACGCTGCGCACGTGTTAAGACAGCTAAGAGTGATACCGTGTTTCCTGGAGGGAGTGCCACTGGTGTCCGGCTCCTGAGCGCCTGCTTTCAGGAGCGCTCTTCTGGGGCGTCACGCTGAGAGGCTTCTTCCCTCCTTTTACCCTCATCTTTCTGATTTTCAGAAATGGTCTGTTGAGTAAACTTGCCCAGCAATAGATGACTTGGCTAGGTTGTTGGCCTGACAGGGATATCCTATCCCTACTCTCAATTTTCTTGTGTCCAATTCAGTTGTATTATCTCTAGGGGCATAAAACAATTAGACATTATTCTAGACAGATAAATATTTTCTCTTTAGCTGGCTTCTGCTTTGGCCAGCTTTTTAGTTAGGCGCTGGCTAAAAAAGTTCCTACAGGGAAAAATATTGCTGAACTTAGAACTGGGTGAAGTGCAGGCGATTGTGGGTACCCGAGAGCTATTCACGCTGCAGATGTGAGGGTTTTTTCTTCCCTCATTTGTGCAATAGATATTTCCTTCTAAGTATGGCTGCAAAAGCACTCAAAAATACTTTTAATATTGTGCTAATGAGCTTGGTTGACAGATAACGCATATTCAGTTGAAATCCATTTAATCCAGATCTCAGGCTTTAATAATATTAGGTCTAATTTTGTGTTTTAAGATTTGGTATAAAATAGGTACAAAATGAATAGTGGCTTGGAATAGATCCTTATTAATACCAATTTGCCCAGCTCCAAGCAGATTTCATCGCAAAAGCATCTCTGTAGAGTGGCTGGCTACGCGAGACGCTCTCCCCTTTCCCTGTTTTTGTGGTAGCTGGTTGCGGCTGTTTCCCAGAACGCACGTGCACGGGTTGCACCGTGTGTGTATGTGCTGTCTAAAAAGATGTGGCCGGGCCAGGTACGGTGGGGTTTGAACTGAAGCTGCTGCCCGTAAATTCTGTGGAAGCTGTGGCTTTACCTTGGTGGCCCTCCCTTTCCCTTGAGGAAAAGGAGAGAGGTTGGGCAGGCAACGAGGCTGCGGTGAGGAGGAAACACATAGGAAGGTTGCAGAAGGCTTGTGGGAGAGTCAGCTCTCCGGTCCTTTTTCCTCCGAGGAGAGAAACTGCTTCGCGCAGAGGGGCTGCAGCTAAAATTGAAAGTGGATTGATTTAATTGCTCTCACTGATGAACTTACCGGTGCTGCAGGGAAGATGATGCTCTGACGCTGGTAACTTTTATTTTCTTCCTAAGCCTATAAAGCTAGCCGGGCTCTGATGTTTGGTTTTTTTTTTTTCCCCTTCAGAGTAGGTAATCCTAGTGTGATCTTTAAGTTGCAAGAGATCAAGGTGAAAAAACAATTGAGGGGATTAACAAGGACAGACTTTTGTTTTGCTTTTTCTAACATTTAGAAACTAGTTTTTAAAAAACGCGTTTATTTGCAAGGACTGAGTTACAACCACTTACTGCTGGTGATGAAGCCTCTTCCTGTTCAGGTTACAGTCACGGCACAAAGCCTCCGTTAGTAACCATTGTGAGGCTTCGGGATATTACGTGTCGGCTGTTCTTTCACCCAGCACTGGCAGTGCTTAGAGTTTCCTTCTGAAAATACATTTCTTGATTAAAAATCCCTTCTGAGCCTTGGCATACCACGCAGTCTGAGCTCCGGGTACGGCGAGGGCATGGATGCTGCGGGCTTTATTCCGCTGTCGCACTCGGGCGGTCAGAGTATAATGATCACAGAAGAGATGGGATGATTCAGTAAAGCTTCCGTCTGCCTGAAGTCAGCTTTGCAAACAAGATGATGTTACTTTCAGAATGTAACACAGCTAAAATATCATCAATCCCTAAAATTAACGGCGCCCCGCAGTAACTGCTGTGGACCGTGTAGTCCATGCCGAGGTAGTCCTCGGACGCTGCGGGCAGCGAGGGGGTGCGCTGTGGTGGTCACGGGGTGCCCCAGCGCCTCTGCTGCCGGGCTGTGGAAAGCAGGCACGGCTCAGATGAGCCGCTCCTCAGAAGTCACGCAGCAGGAGCCTGTACGCACAGCTCAGTTTGTCTTATTTAGCCAACCCAGAAACCTCTTCTTTGAATATTTTGGTCCATAATTTTTGCTTGTTTGCTAATGGTGGTGATTGCGAAATGACCCGTTCCACTCAACAAAGCACAAGTTGGCACTGTTGCCCTCTTCTTCTTGAGCACCGACTTTAATCTCTGTTATAAAGTAACCAAGAGCTCAGTTTTGCCCCTTGCACAGCACTGGGTTCCTTGAAAGGCTCTTGCCCTTTACTGTCTCTCTTTTTTACAATCAAATACATGCTCCTGTAGGGGTGTCAGTTGATGATGTTGTCAGGTAAGGTCATACATGAAATCAGGAAGGCTCTGTCTGTCTGTGTGTGTATTTATTTATCTCTTCCCCCCCCAAAAAAAAAAAAAGCTTTACCAAGGCGCAGAAGCACTGAGACTGGTGTTCTTTTGGAGAGTAAAAAGTATAAAATTAAACACGGGGCTGTGTAATGTTTAGGAATGACAAAAGTGTGTTGCTTTCTCTGAGTGAATGCTCTACCGATTTTACACTTGTAGAGTCAAATTTTTGTCATAAAACCACACACCAAGAAGAGCCCAGTGGAGAACACTTGACGTGGCAAGGCGAGCCCTCACAGGTGCCTGTGAGGCAGCCAGGGGACAGAATTAAGGTCTGCCGTATGCCCAGCATGGTCCTGTAGCTACAGACGTGGTTGTAGTGCCATTGCCGGTGGCTGTCCCGGCAACAGGAGTCCTGATTCTTTACTTATCATTGTAACCTAAATACTGTAATTGTTCTTACAAAACCACACAGATAACCAAATTTAGCATTTCGTGCTGTAATGACAAAGCTAATGCTCCTCTCGTGCATCAGCAGTGTTTAACCCAGCGCCCTAACCACTTGATCCGTCTCCTGCCTCCTCGCCTGGATTACCTGGCAGCAGGAGAGGGCTGCTGCCGCTCCCAGCCCTGCCAGGCCAGGTCATCAGCGGCGCACGGGGAGCGAGCGGAGGCACTCGACAGACCTTTCCGGGGCTGTGACAGAGTCCCCTGTGCTGCTCCGTCCCCCAGACACGATTTCTCCCACCGTGGCTTGTGTAATTCCCACCCAGTATGTGCTGCTGCCTGTCACTCTGGTGTCCCCGTGAGCCTGGCTCTCCAGAATTTGTCTGTGCACCTATTTTTGTGCTCCTGAGCCACCCGAGAGGGCGGCTGACGTCCAAGAGTTTTCAGAGAGCTTCCCAAGCATGACAGCTTTCTTGCTAAAGAAATTTAAAGTGTAGTAATGTAGAGTTATTAAGGAACATATATTTCTGGAAAGTTCTTCCCACGTAGAGCCAGCAGCCTCTACAAACCAGCCGTAGGTGGAGCAGCACCACGCACCCTGGCTGTAGCGGCATTGCCCTCTGTGTGTGCAGAGAGAGGTGATGAGCACCCCGTGAGGTTTAAGAGCTACTAAAAGTACACCTGCGTGATTTTGTGCTTTGAGGTTGCAGGAGGATTGCATACTGTCATCGTTGCTTTTTCTCATTAGAATACTCATTTTCACTCGGAAACAGGACAATAAACAAAATCGTGTCATGACAGACCTGGTGACCAGATGGCACCTGGGACCTGGTAGCTCCTGCTTGTGCTGCTTGGGATGCTCCTCCCGGTACTCCTGTAAATGCCACAGGAGAGCGCCCAGGGCACGGCGGTGCCCCTCCGCAGGAAGCAGCTGGCTGCGCCTGGTGCAGGGAGCTATTTTTACCTCTGTACCAGGGAATTCATTTGGGAGTCTGTAGCTCCGGCTCTACCAGACGGATATTTCTCAGCAGTTTGGCCTGCGGGTGTACGTAAGACCGTTGTTGCCTTACCAGGAGCAGTAGTAACACTGGCGGTGCAGGGTCTTCGGGAATGCCTCTCGGCATCGTACAGTTAGCATGTTCTATCTTTATTTGAGTCTGAGCACTGCTGTAGTCAAGGCCTAGCTTTATACGGCTGTTCCGCAAGGAACACCCAGCAGTGTAACAGTTTTCCACGTACTCATGCCCTGAGCAAGAAAAATCTGTTTTCTCCTTAAATGAAACATTGTCCTTGTCAAGTGTCTGGTTCCACGTCATCGGGGCCTGTGCAGGGCGCCGGTCTCCAGCGCCGTGGGGCCTGCACCGGCTACGGGCTCCTGCTCTGTCTAGCACGGCTGAGAAAACGCCGGAGCTTTCTCTCGTGCAGGTCCCGGTGAGCACACCTCAGCTAAGGCGCCCTGTAGCAACCGCGTCCGTGACGGGACCGCCGGGCCTAGCTCTCTCTTAGACTCCCTGGTTTGCATTTCTCTTCAGAGATGGTGCCTTTTAGTGCTTTCTTCCTTGTTCTCGTCCAGGGATGTTACTAGCTCCTGTGTCCCTGGAGGTAAGTGGAAAACCCCCGACAAGACAGAGGGACATACTAGCCCATTTCTCAGAACTCCACTTCTATCTTGTAACAGAATTAGTGACTTAGTCTGTCTGAAGTTAATCCTTTAAATGTGTTAGCTCCAAACAAATGAGTCCCTACACAGCTCTGGCCTAGAGTATGATTAGGCTTTCTGTGAACTTGGAGAGCTTCTAATTGAAATAGTCATGAAACAGAACAACCTTTTGTGGCATTTGGTTGATTGTATATCAGTAATTAATAGTAGAATTCAGCTATTCCTGCTGATCCTGGCTGTAGAGTGAGGATCTCTGTGTGTGCAAGATAACTCACAGTTACAATTCTCCGCCTGTTACTGACAGGGTAACTGCATGTCAGGATGGCAACTTCAAACCTGGAGAACCAGCTACAGAGTGCCCAGAAGAATCTGTTGTTTCTCCAGCGAGAACACGCCAACACGCTGAAAGGCCTGCACGCTGAGATTCGGCGCCTGCAGCAGCACTGCACAGGTAGCTGGGAGAGGTTGCTGGTGCTGATTCGGTGCTTAAATCTTCTCACAGGAATGGAGTAACTGCCTCCTCCTTCAGCAGTGAAGCCTCAGCAACAAAGCCCCCCACCAGGGGCTATTTAGGGTGATCAGCATGTATCTCGGGGCACAGCTGCGTGATCATTAAGCAACGGTTGGTTGGTTGTTTTTAAAAAAAAAAGCAGTGTGTCACCTGGTAGTTCCAGTTGTTTTACAGATTTGATAATTTGCAGTGGATCTCCTATTATTGCTTCAGGTGGGGGGAAGAGTTAGTTACATTTTTATTGAAGTTATGCCATTGTAAATACGCTCACCAGGTGGGGTGTGGGGTAGATGATGATGTTCTAACAAAAATAAACAACTTTTTTCCTCAGATTTAACCTATGAGCTGACTGTAAAGAGTTCAGACCTGTCAGGTAAGGAGCACCTAGCATTTTTCTTTTCATGTTCATGTTAAACTTCCTCATCTCTTTCAATGTTTGTATTTTCTCCATTACAAGTAGGTGAGAATACTTTGCACTTGGGATGTTGACTCTGTAAGTTCTAAAGGTATAAGAGTAGCTTTCTACTTTCCAGACGTACTGTTGTTTATGAAGCAAGTGTCACAAGCTCTTTACCAAGCCACACAGGAAATCTGTGAAAGAGCCAGGAATAGAGCGTAGAACTGCTGACTCCTCTCTCTTACTGGACAGTCAGTTCCCTGCGTGCCGTATGGGAACACGGGACATGAATTTTAGGGGCAGAAGAGTGAGACTATTATTAAAACTTAGCTGGTACTGTAATTACACCACAAAGCTTTTATGTTTATATATATATAT
>VZTV01102942.1:9792-33420 GCA_013400875.1 Anhinga rufa | reverse complement strand
TTTGTTTAAAATCTTTTGTTTCCTAATATTCAGATGAAATGGTCAGTAAGCGCAAGTTTTCCTCTCAGATACATTGGATTGAGGTGAAAAAACCATACCGCTATGTAACTAATACAGGCAAGCTTAACAGATGAAAATGTCCCTCTAGTTGAATGTCTAAGTCTCTAATTGGTCTGATTTGAGGGCAAAACTTGGCCCGGAGTCCTGCATTCAATTATGGTTAATGATCCAAACCCCACTGAAGTTGTTAAGTGTCTCTGCCTCTCCCATAGTCATTAGGCTCTTTGTTACTTGCTTCAAACAGAACTGGGAACTGTCATCTGCAGAGCCATTTGAAAAAGAAATAAATTATTGTATTCGTACCTTTGTTATGCTTCTGAAACCTAAACGTTGGATACATCCTGATGAGAAGATTTCCTGTCAGCGGAGTAATGGAACGTGGGAAATCTGAAATGGTCTGGAAATTGTTATTTAACATAGATAATATAGTTGGTAAGCCATGCTTCACAATTCAGCATTTCAGATCCACCATTAATCATATAGCAGAAATGAAAGTGAGGTTGTACTAGACTTGTCAGAGATCACATATGCACTTATTGGAAGGTTTTTTTTTTGTGGATCATAAGCTACTCCTCCTTTGGTTGTGTTGTGGAAGCTTCTCAAGGAAAGGTGTTGGTAATAATTTTTGAAATAGTACAAAAGTTTCTCTTCCTTAAACATATATATCGTTGAAAAGCATAGTAGGGGATTGACAGGTTTTTAATACCTATATTATGCTAAAATGTGTGGGTCATGTACATGCTTCACTCTACCCTGGCAGTCTTCTCTGTGCTCCTGATAAGAGACAGAAAATGAACTGAACAGTTTGAGACTGCAGAGTTATTAGTTTAGATTATACATTGACAGATGCTGTGTGGGAAATATGGGAAAATACCCTAATAGGTAATCACTAGTTCTACCTGCAGGTTGTACATGATCTTGTGTTCCTCCTGCTTTCATTACTGTCTGCTAGAGATATTCAGAAGTGTTTGTATTAGACCTAATCCTGTTCCCAGGGAAGTTAATGATAAAATTCTCATTAGCCCACTACTGAACACTTCTGAAAAACCTTATCCCATGTTCTTTGACGTTTTGGTTACTTTTTATTTCTTCTCCCTGTTGTTGGAATCAGTACTATGTGTAAGATTAATGTTGTTGATTTGCTGGGGAAAAAAATCTTTCAGGATTATCCAAAGACATTTTGGGTAAAACGATAATCCAGAAAGGATTCCTTTGGGTAACTGAATTGTTTGTCTTCTGTCAAACTGCAAAACAAAATATTTCAAAACACTTTGTGCATTAAATCTCTAGATTTTATCATATTTTTATTCCTTCTGTGTTTTTCTTAAAGGCAAAACAATTCAGTCTGGATTTATGAATACCCCTGTTTGATTTGAAACTGCAGCTTCTAATTTTTTATGAGCGTAAGTTCACTGCTTTGCTCTTAACCACTGTTAATGTTGCGTTAAGCAACATGAATTTCACTCTCCAGGCATTTACTTACTGGATGCTTTGAAATTCATCTTGTAGATTCCTTTGTGTTTATCCTTGAAAACCCCAAACATGGAATAAATTGCATCTGAAGTGATCTGCTTTTGTGTCTAATCCAAGTAAAACTAGAACCATCACCTATTGTTGACAAAGTGCTCTAATCAGTCTCCGCTTGCAGCCTCCCAGCAAACCCACTGTGAACACGGAACTGGTAATGGTTACTGGCAGTCAACTTGGACGTGCTTCCCCCAGCCCTAGGTATAATTAGAGGTAGCTGAAATATTCTGCTTTTCAGAAAATTCTAAATTTCTGAAACTATTTTCTATATTAATGACACTTGTAACAACCCAATTGTGATACTGCCATTCAGTGGTATGAAGTTGATTGCATTGTGCCGAGTAGTATGAATTATTGAGGAAAGCAAACAGTAGGAAGAGGCACATTTCCTGGAAATAAATTATCCCGTTTGGCGTCGGACACTCTCAGGAATGTCTTCTACAGTGAGGAGAGGGAAGTTTAGGACACATAAACTGCATTATATGAGGCTCTTAGGAAAGCTTCTTTCCAAATGCAACAGCAGTGGCCTTTCATACAACATTGCTCCCCCCAAGAAGGACCATCCTTCAGTCAAGACCCAGGCAGGCTATTTCTTAGTATTTTGCAGCTTGTAGACAGCATAAGACACATCAGTTGATTTTTTCACATTCCATAAAGTGTAAGATGTTCTGCTTTCTTTTTGAAGCAAATACACAACGTTGTCTTAGCAGCCATTTTTCTCTCCTTTTTCAGTGCAAAGTCTATCCTGGAAGCAAGAGCTTGCAATTTTCTAAGGAATGGTTTTAGAGAGAACAGACAAGCAGTTTGTGTGCCTTTCATTTGAGTGTGTAGGTGTGCAGGGGTAAGAGAGGACAAAACCTCATATTCATTGTCATTGGTGCTAACTCTTTGCTTTCTGTGGCACAGAGAATGGAAATGCTAGAAATTATTTTGGCAGAAGTGAAGACATTTGTGCAGTGAACACTGAACTGATTGTCAGTGGCAAGGGGCGATGCTTGTGCATCCAAAAAAACAAGCTCACAGGAGACTCGCAGAATATATTACATGGCCTGTAATTAGAGAATGCATGTATTGGATTTCTGCCTTTGTTGCCATTGAATTTTAAACAGGGCTAATTTGTTGTTGACGTTTGTGATTAGGGTAATAACCCTTTTGGCATGAATGTGTAGTGCTGATAAAGGACATCTAAGGCATTTAATTTCATTTTGTGAACATTATTACACCTCAGAAGGAGAAGAAACAGTGCTTTGCTTGGAACATGTCTGTACTAGATGGGGGGTTTTATGCTGAAACCTGCAGAAACAGAGAAGGCAGCTCTCGAGTTTGTTATTGTTTGGAGAGAGAAGCCTCCCTCCTCATCATCCTCATGCACTTCTGATGATGTTCTCCTTACATAATGAGGAAGTCGCTTGAAAAATAGCTTTGTTAATTCCTTGTATATAGCTTTCATTTGCTGGGTCATTTCGTGTGCATAGTGCTAATCCCTCTTGCTTATCAGCCAAAGAGCTCCCTGTGAGCAGCTCCCCAAGGAGAATTTGTTGCTCTGCACAGTGTTTAGGTGCACAGTCATGCCTGTCTCTTGCTGCAGCCATCCCTATCACGTGTGACAATTAATGTCCATCTTCAGGAGGTCTCATGGGAGTAAAGAAAAGACCTGCTCCTTGGCGTACCTCCTGCTATGGGAGTAAAGGACCTTGCTGTCATCTCTGGCCAAGATTTTTTTCCATAGTGACTAATGTGGCAAAGTTGCAGTCCATCATTAAGCAGCTCTTTGAAACCTTTTGAGACTTGATTTTTCACCACACAGATGCCCAAGATGCCCTGCAAATTGGCCTCTATTGAGCTGTTTTAGCCAAGGCACTGGGAGTCACCAGCAGGTCTCAAAATCCTCAGGTTCTGCACAGCTCTTTGCGGTGAACTTCTTTACCCAGGCTGGTTGGGCTTCTTAGTAGCATGCTAGGGATGCTACGGCAAATGCCTGCATTCCAGAGAAATAATAATAGTTGGGAAAAGAGGATGAGATTTGTTTATTGTTCATTTTCAAAGACAGCCTCAGCTGCGAGGAATGGATGTGGTCTGTCTTCCAGCTTTGGGTTGGCAGGTAGATTACAAAGGTACCAGTGAAATGGATGTAGCACTCTTTTTGGTTGCCAAGCATGCCAGTTACAGAGAAATAATCTGTCTGATGCTTCAAATGGCCACTAGCCTACCCAAGGTCCCATGGAGCTGCCTTTCTGTGCTGGAAGAAACAGTGAGCACCTGGTGAACTAGAGAGAGGGCAACAATTCTTGGTGTATTGTCAGGATGACAGTTACTTCTTTGACATGTCATAATAATTCAATGAGCATGAAAGGAAAACCCTCCAGATGTTTCAAATGCCACTCTTCATGGCATTTTTTAGGTTGCTGCTTAATTAGCAGCATCATTAAAACACAGCTTGTCCTGTAGTTGTAGCTGTGAACATACATACAGAGCGCATGATGGATCAGATTCCACTTTCTATGTGGTACCTGATATATGGAGGGCTGATAGTTGGGAAAACTCATGTGTGTGTGATGGGGTAATTCAGAGCAAGGTGACCTGGAATACTAATTTGAAACAGTAGCTTTTGTATCTGACCAGTCTGGGGGAATTTATTGTGCCTCATACTGCTTGGCTCTCGTCTTGCATTTGTGTTCATGACCAGCGCTATGGAGGTACCTTATGGTGGTTCACAGCACCTTCTACTTGTTCAGCAGGAACACATAATGATGTGCAACACTTTGTTCATGTCTGAGGAGGAGTGCTACCTATGTTTCACATCAATTTAACAAAAAAACTCTAGTGGTCCTCTAGGATATATCTTTTTAAAGAACATGCTTTGCTACTGTGTGTGACATGGCTATGTATGGTACAGGAAATAGTGATGATTTTCAGATTATATTCATTACAAGCAACTGAGGTATATATTATTATCCTGTTCTTTCATATGCTATAGTTGGTTGTTTTTTTACTTCGGGTCTAATTTTAAGATACTGCTGCATCTACATTTCTCTGCATACTGCTTCTTAGCCAAGACAAGGCATTTTATACCAAATTATTATGACTTTAATTCGTGCTGTAATTGGCATCATATTGCCATTTATCTGGTGGTTTATATGTATGAATATCATTAAGCATATTCCTTAGTCACTGGCAGACTATGTTTCTTAGCTGACAATGTTTAATATCGTCAAGGAGAGGAAAGCATTTGCGTCTTCTCTTTGTGTGCATGTTTCTGTTGTTTTTGCTAGCGCTCATTATGTGTATTCTGTCATGCTATTTACTTTACCCTGCACTCCTGAGACCTTTGCCTCGTTTCCCAGGTTTGGCATTTCATTAATAAATCACAGCTTATGGACCTTTCTGGGGAACAATTGCCTTTGGTAATATTCTACTGTAGTATGAGCACAGTTAGAAAGTACGCCTAGCAAAATTCATATGCCACAACACTTCCAGAACAATACCTGCTTCAAAGGCACGGCAAGATGAAGAAGGCTATTTATCGATGAAGCCTATCTGACGAGCTGGAAACCACAGTAATTTTCATGAAAGGTCCATTTAAAACAAATCCTGCTTTCATTTTCCTGAGGGCCCACTTGAATTCCTTCCACATAGAGAAGAGGTCAGGACTGATGTTCTTAATCCTTAGCAGTGAGGTTTTTCTATGCTGCTTCTGTTGTTAATGTTTGCTGCGGGGAGAGAGTAATAAGCCAGAAAGACTCTGTTTAGTGAAAGCTGGAGGAAGGGGGGGAGCCCCTTGTGGGCACCCTGTGTGCCCTGCTGGCTGCGTTTCTGCTCTGTCAAGTGCCGCAAGTGGATCAGCTGCTGGTCCCTCGTGGGGCTGGAAGAAACACGAAAGCCTTCCCAGGGTGCTTGCTGTGCCAGCCAACAAACAAGCAAAAGAAGAAACCTTCCTCAGTCTGTCTGTATGCGATTGCCCTTCTGAATTAAAAAAGGAAACACAAGAACTATCAAAATACATTTTGCATCAGGTATTTTTTTTCTTGATAGATGTTTGAGATAACAGCTTTGGATTGTGGTACTCTGAGTAAATACACCATAGCTTGAAGTAGTTCTGATTTGGCTCACCATGAAGATATTCAGCATTTCACCAAACAGGCTCTTAACTCCTGCAGGAATTTGTCACGCTAGGTAGGTAGTTTTCATAGTTCTGCCATTTTCAGCATATTGACCTTGAATTACTATATTTTCAAAGATACTCTTTTTGTTTGTTACCATTTTCTTCTTCTGATTTGAGTTAATATTTCCAGACCCACTCAGAACTGAAAGGTTTTGGTTGGCACAATAGTAGGGTGAGAAGGAGAGTGTAGGTGGAATGAGGACCAAGAAATAGAGAGCTGAGGGAGAAGATGATGCTTATTGTTCCTAGTTGGTCTGAGTTAAATATTAGGATGCCAAACTACTGTGTGATTTTTATTAGGATCCTCTTGTTCAGTGTTGCCTCTTAAGAGTAAACTCACCATGGCAGAGTTCCTTTTACAAAGATCGTGCTGGTCACACCTCAAGCAGCGCACATGTATTTAAATTTTACTTTTTTTTTCTTTAACCTTTTGGTTTTTTTTCCCCATGTAGTGAAGCACCCTGCACTCACAGAATGAAAAGGGAGAGTAAAAAACAACCTCAAGGTCAAAAGCATTTTTCTAATTCCTGGAGCAGTTTGTTGACTTTCCTATTTCCTTTTGGAATGTTCCAGTTCTCTTTCAAAGATGCTCCTGCATCCTGCTCAGATTGGCTCGTCAAGCGGAATTAGAGGCTGCAGAGATTAAGTTTATATCTTCAGGGAATTTTAGAAACCTGGATAAGAAAGACTGTAAACACACAGCTGAGTGGATGGGTAGCTGAGGTCTACAGGGAAAAAGAAAATAGTAGATATCAAAATTTTACTTTAAGATACTAAAATAACAAGTGAAATGTCAGTAGAATACACTTCTCTGCCCTGCTGTGGGTTATGGGGTTAGGAAAGGACTACTTTCTGCTTTATTTCATAATTGAGAGCCTGATATCCAGAGTGTTTGAGAATCCACAGTTACCATTGATACAAACAGTTTTTTAGGCACTTTCAGCACTCTGAAAAACAGGCTTTTTTTTGCCTAGTGGTATAGACCAGGACTTATTTCATTCTGGCAATTGAAAGTGAAAGATCTCATTGGGGTGGCCCAAGAATTTATCTTCAGATAATCCCAGGTTAGGAAGCCAATGATACTTTCAGGGGTTTTGATTCATTTTCTGACTGGTGCGTGTTTGCCTGTACACCAGTTCCTGCATAGATGCTGCTGCTGGTGAACTGGAAAGTAGTTTTCGTTGTTGCCAAATGCTAGAAATAGGATCAACGTGTCAGATAATAAACAGTGAGCAGTGATGGTCAAAATAGCATTATAAATCTTCATAGCTTTGGACTATCTGTGAAGTATAAAATTTGCTTAATTCTAGTGAGTAGTGACTGTGGGTGATTTTATCAGAACTAGATGATCACCAAGGAAAACTGAGCTATTTTAGGAAGACAGTGAGTTGCTAAGCCTGGCGTTCAAGCAGCTGGCGCTACTGAAGATGCTGATTTTTTATTTTTTTTTTATGAGATGAAAGAATAAAATTGATAAATTGTAGTGATTACAGAATTTGTGGCTCTTTTTGTAGGAGCAAGCTCATTAAGCCTGGTGTCTGAGCCAGATTTGAAGCTGGGCAGTTACCTTTTCCTCACCAAATGTTTGAGTTTTGCAGACCATCTGTTGACACCTGACTTTTGGCACTGTTTACTCAGTTGTGGTGGCACAGGCGGCAGAGCGAAGCAGCCACAGCTCCACAGTGCTGTCCAGTTTGGCTGCAGAAGACAAAGATGTACGTGTCACAGCCTGATTTCCCCTGGCGACCTAAAGAAGACCACACTGACGGTACATGGAGCGTGGCACGGCTCTGCCATGGCCTGTCTGTGCTTGCAACAGTGAGGTGGGACTGGGGAGCACCCAGTACTTGCCTCTGCGAGCTTTACGTCAACAGATCTTTTTCTTGTGAAGGAATGAATTCCTAGGGTTGATTCCTAATTAGCTTAAGTTTGCTTTTTATCACCTTATGTGTGAATGCAGAGTGAATTTGACATGCTTCACACAGTCCCTTTTATCTTTAACACCATATATGTTAGAATTGCAAGAGTAGACATTTGTAGATCCTGACCTCTTGTCAGGTGAGATGCTGCCAGTGGTTTGGTGCAGGCTGGTGAGGTGTCATGTTGCCGAGCTGCTTCTGGCTTCGCGAGTGGCTGGTACAACAGGAATACGTGAATTAAGTTTCTGTGCAGTCTCCACTAAGGGCTTGCACGAGTGCATGTTAGAAATAAACTGAAGTGTAATCTTCTGTGTGTGGTCTACAGTCAGTCATGTAGCTTCTTTGAATCTCTGTGTCTTTCTTGATGGATAATGCACTTACCTCCTAGACCTGCAAGCATTTTATACGCCATGCACTACCAACTTTCCTGGATACCAGATTTTCTGTGCTTGCAGTCAGATGTTCCAAGCATAACATCTCACTGGCTGCAGTGGACCATCCAGAGCTCGCTGGAAAAGGGTGATTTATGCTTTTGGTAGGAACAAAGTCTTTACTCCATGGAGCTGTTGGTTCTAAATGGTGGAGAGGTGACACTTGCCTCATTTGCAAAATAAACTGTTAGAGGAAGAAATTAATCCCATTTGATTGCCACCTTCCCATCAAACAGGCAAGCATGTATAAACACCTTCGGAAACATTCCAAGGTAGAGCAAAACAGAATTTCCTTGGACTTGTTTGTCCAGCTTCTGTCTTCCCTGAGGTGCAACTTTGTCCAGCTGGGAGGAAGGTTGTCCTCACAGCTCCGCTTTCCAATGCCTCAGCCCTTGGAGGTGCCAGGGGATGTGCACATAAGTCCTGCCATCACAGTGTGAGACTTAATGGATCTGGCACCTCCAACAATGCTTTCTTGTTGGGAAAGATGGGGAATTTACAGTGGGCTTATGCAAATCCATAGTTTAAGACAGATATGTCGAAGTAATCTGCGTACCTCCTGTGCTTGTACTTTGTGGGCTCTGGTTTGACTTGTGATTTAACAGTAGTCAGCAAATATTTATTTGTGGCTCAGGAGTATGTCTTATATGTAATATGGGAAGATGTCTTTCAGTTGTAAACTCAAGACTTACTTTCTTTTCCCCCAAATTGCCAAGGAAGCAATTTCTGAGATTTATTGCTCTGTTGATGGGTTTTGGCCTTGGAGTGATTCTCTGCTCTTTTGTGTGACAATTTTTTGCCTTGCCTGTGGAAGAAGAAGTAGTGTTCTTTAGTTCTTTGATAAGTCTATGAAAAGTAGCAGGTTAGAAAAATTCTTCAGTAGGTTTTGGTTTGTTTTGTTGGTTTGTTTTGGGTTTTGTTGTTTTTTTTTTTTTACAATATAATGAAGGCCTAATTGTAGTTAGAGGTAGATGTGAATTTAAAAACCTCCACCAAACTATCTCCTATAAGGAATGCTATTTTGATTTGAAGTCAGCTTATCTTTAACAAAAGGAATAATTCTAAGGTTAATTCAAGGTGCACTTTTATTTTTCCCCCAGAGACCTCTGTGACAGACAGGAAGGTAAGTTTTATATTTCCAAAAGAAAGCACTATCTTTAAGAGGAAAGATGTTCCTCTGTAAAAGGAATGAAGTAACCTATAATTTCTAGTCCTAGCTTTTTTTTTTATTTCAAGGAAAAAGGAAGACAAACAAAAATGCCTACTACTCTTTAAAAGCCTTTATTACTGCTCCAGGCACCTGGAAGATGCTGGTTCTGTCACCTTTAGCTCAGCTCTCTCTAATAGGACCAGAGTAGTTAAACCAAATAAANGTTGTTTTGGTTTTTTTTTTATTTAAAAAATATGGAGGGCATCTCCTAAGGCTTGTGTTGGATGGAAGATCCTGCTGCCCTCTGTTCCTGCAGCCCTACAGTATCAGTCCCTGATGTTCAAGTGCCATTCTATCCTGCTTGTCAACTCATTTATAAATCTATCAGCCCTTCCAGCGGAAGGGGGAATAAAAGGTGAATCTGCTAAGCAGATTTTGATAGGGGAAAAGATAAAGGAGAATATGTTGTCCTATGACACTTGTGCTGATAGCTTTCATCTGGCTAATGTTACCACCTGGGGTACACACAGTCCTTTCAGCAAATCATGGTTGCATTTCTGTCCTTTTTTTTCTGTTTTCTCTGAGCTGTGTAGGTGAGCAGATGTTAGCCCTTGCTGGGAAGGCAGGGACAGATAGCTCTGCTGTGCCTCCAGCCCTTGCAAGGCTGGGATGGAATAACGTGCAGCTTTCATGTCAGGTCAAAGGCTGGTTTTGCTCAGTATCTAATTGGTCAGTAGAAACTACTTAGAGAGGTGAGAAATAAGATCTGGTGTGAATAGGGCAAGTTCTTCCTCCAGTATAAATTCCCAGCTATGGGCAGCCAGTGATTTAGGAATTGCTTGCACCAGAGGCCATATCCAGACTATCTCATTAATGGCCACAGATTAATTTCAGATGACCAGCAACCCCACCTGTTCTTACTGCCCAGGGGCTCTCCCCAGCCTCTCCTCCTGGGCAGGACCCAGACAAGGGCCAAGGTGTCAAATACAGGAAGTGTCTGTACAAATTTTGGAAAAGTTAATGGCTGGGTAGAGGAGAGAAAGCCAAACTGAGCTCTGGAGTTACCACAGCATGAGCTCAGCAGTGCGACCTGTTGGCTTGCAGGCAGGACCTATTGTAGCACGAAATCAGCCAAAGCCTGGCCTTCAAGGACCAGCTCTTCACAAACGCCACTGCCTGAACCTAATGCTGTAAAAAGGGTGCTGCCAGATGTTTCTTTTCTCAGAAATAAGTAGCACCACAGAGGGCTCTGCTGCTCCATGAGGCTGGTTTGTGAGTGCTGGGCTCCCATCTCTGAGCCCTGCCCAAGGGATGGAGCTGGCAGCCCTCAATGGCATTAGTGTAGAGCTGTGACTTGTTGTGGAGGGAGAAAGGGCACACAGTATCATTTTCTCTTTCAGCTGAGCTGATTCCCACATTTTCCTCCTTCCCATTTGATGTACAGGATTTATTTGTCTTTCTCCAGCATTCAGTTTCCTTTGCTTATCTGCAGTGTTGCAGCCTTGAATAACTGTGTCCTTCCTAGAGATGTTAACTAGAGGTTGCTTTCCCAATTATTGATTTAATGAACAACTGGAGAAATATTTGATAGCTGGTTCATTTGAAAACAAGAGCATTTCTGGGGGACAGAGAACATTTTATGCATTAGCAGTGCACTCCCTTTGGGCCAACATACCTTCTTTGCCGCCAGGTCTTTTTTGTTAAACCCCTGGGGTAGAGTGGTGGCAGCAAATGGGCACCATAATTAGGCCAGACAAGGTGGGATGGGAGTATCAAATGCCAGGAGAGAAATTAAGTATATGTCCAGAGCTTGATGAGAAGGAAGTTGGAGTTGAGCTAGGACTAGTAATTTGCATTTGAAGTTGAGAAATCATTTTTAATCCTTCTTTTTTTCCTGTTCAATTTCTATTGTAATTACAAGCCAAAATGACCATTACCAGGCACCGCTGCTCATCAGCTTTATGGACTGGTGTCAGCTTCAGCTCTGGGAATAATGCATTTTAGGTGCTGTTGTGACTGCAGGAAGGCACTAGCAATTGTGATTCAACAGATTGAAAAAGTAGATAATAGAAGCAGGTTACAGGTGCTGTTTAAAGCAGATATTGATAAAGAAGTCTGGAGATGTGAATTCTGCTCCCCTCTCTGCCTCATGTTTCATCTTTGAGCTAGGGAAGCCAGTGCACTTTTTTTGTGATTCTGTGGTTCAGCTTCTCTAAAGCGACATCAGAGCCTCCTAACATGTACCCTTGCATTTGCTACCCACAGAAAATGTTCATTGTCTTTACCCACACAATAGCATGACTATATTTTAATACTGGGACTTTGGAATTTCAACCACTGACTAGGCCAATGGTAACTGGCCTAGTTGCAGTCTGTACCTGTGCAAAAGCAAGACAGGTTGCACAGCTTGTCCCTGCATCATTGATCAACCTCTGTTCCTCTACTCAAAAATCTTGTTCATCGTTTTTAAATTTGGGTCCCTCCAGTAAAGAGAAGTCAATTTGTTCTCCGAAGTTGAGAAATTGCCCACAACAATTAGGAAGTGCTACAACCATTAAGTGATTCTGAATGCATCTGTTTCTAAGTGTGACAAAACTTCTCCCAATGGCTACAGAAGGGTGCTGCAGAGGCAGCAGTATCGCAGGGCAGGAGAGCACAGATGTCTGCCTGGGTGATTTAACAGACCTAATGCTACACTTCTGTTAGGCTGATGTCATTCTTTGAGATCATCAACAGAAAGCATGAGCTGATTCACCCTCTTGGGGTGGAGCTAAATCTGAAAATCAACTTGCCCGAGGAGGCTTGGGTCTCTCTGTGGCAGGAGTGGCAGCTGCTGCTGATCATAGCATCCCGTGATGCTTGTGTCGGCCATGCAGATCACAGTTGTTTTGAACTGCATGTGGCAATTCTGTTTCTCCTCAAAGAGCGAGCCAACGCTAAAATGAGCTTAAGTGAAAGACATTAATTTCAACATATAGCATGACTCAAATTTCCAACTCTGTATGAGTATGGAGACCTCGTGTGTGAAAGTATCATGTCAAGTTTAGATGTTGTCTCAAACGGGATAAAATGACTGCATTAATGTACCATTTGGGGCTAGTTTTCTTTACACAAAATGTGACTGATTGAACAGCTTTTTCTCAGTTATAAACAGTTAGGATTGAACACAGCAGTCTGTGTGTATGTGATATGCATTTGTGTATTTACATACAGCCACACTGTGGTAGACATGCTAATATATACATTCACACTATTCTATACTTACGTATTACCAATATGGGGTATATTTTAAGTGCTATCTATGCCATCTCAAAAGAGCTGCGTACAATAGACCTGACCTTGGAAAAGATACCAAGGGTAATAATACACACAGCAGTTAGTGTTTGTGCACTTTCTGGGCATATCAGAAGCACAAACAGTACATAAATATGGAAGGACAGTGTCTTGGAATAACTTCTTTTAAATGCAAACCATATCAAACGTTAATCTAAATTGCTTTTTTTATGAATAAGAATCTCAAAAGGAAAGGGGAAAGTTAGTGGTGAATTAAGTTGGATTTTTTAGTTGATATTTGTTTAATTTTGTGTTATTGCAGAAACTGGAACACAAAGAAGTTTTGGTTGGCTTGTTGTTCCTGGTTTTCCCATTCATCCCAGCCAGCAACCTCTTCTTCAGGGTGGGATTTGTGGTGGCAGAGCGAGTCCTTTACATGCCGAGGTAACTATTGCAATTGAATTCCTTTCTAATGAGACCACCATCCCATTTTCTAAAAGCAGGCATGCTTACTTCTTCCCTTTTACAATACTTCAAACATTATATTGCTAGTCAGTGTGTTCTCTGCCTTTGAGTTTTGGCTTGATAGCATGAGAGATTTTATAGTTGGTTGAGAGCAGATTGCTTGGCAGGAGTAAAGCTACCCAAAATCCTTTTTTTATTTTTTTTTTTTTTGAAAACACAGATTTTTTTTGGTGTGCTTGAAACAGCTCAATACAGTGATGAGGTGTTGTTTCTTGAGGATTGTCCTCCACAACTCTTGGTAACATTATCAAATTATATTGTCCAATGTCTTTACCTTAAGGACAGTATCTGAAAAGTTAACCTGTCGTATTTTTATTGTGGTGATGCTCAGCTTTCCCACTCCATTAGGTGGTCAGTAGGTAACAAAGGTAACAACACTGGTGTCTTAAAAGGCTGCTGCCTTCAGTTGCGGAACAGGCGCATGACCTCCTGCCTGTATGCTATTGACTGCATATGCATCTGGGAGTGGAGGATTTGCAGTTGTTGAAGAGGATGAGGAAAATCCAGCCACTCCTCTGTCCCTTCAGCCTCTGCCCTGGGATTTCCCTCAGCTTCCAGCCTCTAACAATAGTCACTTCAGCAGTCTGGGTGCTTCCAATTACATTTACTCAAGGACAACTTTGAGATGTTACTTCTGACATCTCCACAGTATCCAGACCAGAGGCGGTGGTGGCAAAGGACATTTATCCAAGATGCACCAGACCATTGCCCATTTCACAGAATCACAGAATGGTTGAGGTTGAAAGGGACCTCTGGAGGTCATCTGGNAACCCCCTGCTCAAGCAGGGCCACCTACAGCCAGTTGCCTAGGACCATGTCCAGATGGCTTTTGAATATCTCCAAGGAGGAGACTCCACAACCTCTCTGGGCAACCTGTGCCGGTGCAGTTTGTTGCAACCATGCGCATAGATGGTCATTCTTGGATGCTGCAAGTTAGAAAGCCCGTTTCTACTCTCAGGTGAAGAGGTCAGGTGCTTGTTGGTGTAAAACTTAGGCTGTGTAGGAGCTGTTGCATTTATTACAAGCTGCTTATGCAGTTAGGCTATATCTCTGTGCTGTGCTATATAATGATTTAATTTTTGGGTCAAATCCTGCTGATGCTATTCATATCACTAGCCCTGCTTTTGTTTGCTGAGAGTATACCTGGAAGTATAGTGAGTGAAAGTTGTCCCTCGGAGTTATTTTGCAAATGATACCCTCAACTAATGGATCTTGCATCAATTCAAATTAACTTGGAAATCAGATTGCTTTAAATGCATGTAACAGAAAATGAGGAAACACATGAAAGCGCAAAGCTATTAAGGAAACAGTCAGCTGAACACAGAGCTGTGTTGAGTGGTTGCGTTTCTGAATCTCAAAAGAACAACTGCGGAAAATACTTCAGCCATCAGCACTTCCTCGTCCTCCTCCAGTTGAGACTACTGATATAATGAGAGGAGGGACAGTGAAGAAGAAAAAAGGATATGTTTGAGCAGAGAAAATTAATCAGAGTTAACATGGGTGCATATAGTTTGTATAATGCTTTTCATCTCCCTGGGGGCTTTGCAAATATATGACCTACAAAGTAGGTAATTGATAGTTGCTGCTTTTTTTCAGGCAGGAGAACTGAGGCAGAAGGATTAAATTTTTCTTCGGAGTAAGTCTGTGTTGGAATCCCTGGATCTCATACTTTGCTCAGGTCACTTAATGTCCTGCTTTGCAATATTTGGTTTTTGCTCTTACCCCAGGCTGGCAGGCAGCTGGCATGAAAAGGGAAGTCTAACCCTGGTGGTTTGCAGGAGAGATGAGCAGTTTCCAGCCAGAGGATCTGGAGAGACCTGAGCTCTTGGCTCTGAGTTACCAAGAAATGAGCTCTCTTACATCCTCTGGGTGCAAAATGATGTGAGTGGTGAGGGGGACTTCGTGAACATTTATGACTAGGGCAGAACAAAAATAATGTGGGGGTTTCCCCCCCCTGCCCTTGGGAGCATGGCAGCATAATAACAATGGCTTTAGGATGGGGTCATGTTCTTTGTTTAAAATAGCCTTTAGCAGTTTTCTTATGTTACATCTTGAAGAGGGCTTTTCCTATCCTTTGCTATTCCTTCTCTAAAACTCAGTTAGCAAGTCAGAGGTTGTCATTCAGCTTTATTTAGACAAAAGTCCTCAATCAGATGGAGAGAACTCAGTGATCTATGTTTTGAGGCTTATGCTGGAAGGTGCTTTTCTATCTCCGTTTCAAGTAATAGCCTTTTATTAATATTTATGGATGTGACAGTTACGTATGTGTGTCACAGCCTGAAGTCCTTATTCAGTGTTGCGCAGTAGTTACCTGCGCAAGATGTCAAGCGTTTTCTTTTCAATAAAAGTTAAGTAGGGACCCAAGGATTTATGTAAAAGATGTAAATAGAAAGGAACAAGGAATAAGCCTTTTGCTTGATGTCTAATTATCTGGCTGGGCCTTGCCTTCTGGGGATCGATGGGTATTTGGAACAATTCCTCTTCTGGCTGCAGCCGTGCCTCGGGGGAGAGGAATATAAGCTAAGTCAAAATGGTTGACTGTTTTCTTTAATTGGCTTTAGCAAAACAGAAATATTTGCAGAAAATATTTCTTGTATTTAGTTTTAATTTGAGGGCTACAAGCACTTATTTGTTTAAATCAGAAATTATTAATAATAATATTACTTTAGCCTTAAAAATTTCATAGGAAAACAATTTATTGTCTTTCAACTTTTAATTTTAATTTTGTTGTTGTTTTCTTATCCTTAAGAGGGGAAACCTTGTTTTCAGGAGGGCTAGGGGCTTGAAATACATATCTTGGGAGCGGAGGGCATGATACAACTCTATAGGCCACCATTTTTCAAAGAGGCATCACAATAGATAGCTGGATAAGTGAAAGACTTAAACCACTGTGGCTTTTTTCCCCTCTTCAAAATGTAGGTGTAATTATGCTTACTGCGTATCTGCTAATGCTGCTCAGAACACCACAGGACAGCCTAATTATTTGAAAATCCAGAATGACTATGTGCATCCAGTTATTCTGAGTTGTGAGCAATTTGTCTGTACTTAACAGGAGCACTAGCTCTTCCTCTGTGTTGCCCTTCATTGTGCAGAAACTGGAGAGACAGTGCAAACTCTTGGGCCATCCAGGAGCTGCCTGCCCTATTGATGTACTAGCAGAGCTCGGGTAGCTCTCACCTCATAGGATCGGACCTTTCCTACCAGAGCAATTTCTACATTTTCCTCATCTTTCACTGCTACCGTGATAGCAGTGGCTCCTGGCTGGGCTGCTGTATCATAGCTGGACAACTTAAGCTGTTTTCACAACCTCATGTGAACCAACAAATCAACCAAAACATTGCTATATGGCTTATTTCCAATTTGCTGAAAGCAATAGGCAATGCAGTGGTACCTGCACTATTTTTATGGCAACTCATTCATGGCGGATATTGCAATGAGTGGGTTGCAGAGTGCACGGTTACTCTTTCCCAGCACAGGCAATTACGGGTTGCTGCAATTGTTTTTGCTAGCTCCTCAATATATCAAGAGTTGATGTTGCAACCCTAATTGTCAGTACTAGAAGATGAGATTGCTGCTATATACAGGACAGCATTTGCTTCAGTGTCTCTCAAAATCTGCAAGAAAGCCAGCATCCAGAAAAAAGTGTGCTTGTATTTTTCAGAAAGTTAACACATCATGTTAAAGCTTTCCCTGTGCCATAGCAAAGCAGGGACCATTATGATTTTTGCATTTGCGTAGAGCATGTTTTTAATTTTTTGTGCTAATGCATTTGAATTAGCGTAATTCTGTACATTATTAACTTTTGCAATTAAAAAAAAACAAACAACCTGGTAGGTAGTGGAATCATCTGTAATTTTTATGAACCTGAATATCCCTGAGCAGAAGTCTCTTTTGCTTACAAGGTAGCCACTTGAGGATGGGACTTACTGGTTCTTCTCTTTTCTGGGATTATGTTATGCTCTCCACATTACCTTCATTTTCTTAAAGACCAGTTGTGTCATGGGGTGGTGGTGTATTTTCAGTTTCCTTTGCCACCCCTTTCTTTAATGTTATTTGAAGCTACAAGTTCACCAGGAGCTGAATTCCTGTTCACCTAATCAGATTTCCTTCAGTATTAGATCAGATCCCATAAGGGATCATCTGATTTACAGAAGAAGCTTCTCTTTTTCAATTGGAGTCAAACCCTGACCCCAGCGAAGTCAGCAGTGAAAGTCCCATTGACTCCATGGAGCCAGTTTATCTGCTCCCTGGTCTCAATTCAGCAACGTAATTAAGCCTTTTGCCTGCTTTCAAGTTAAATCCATTCATTTGGGATTTGGATATGGAATCCAAGTTACACCTGTTGCGTTTACTTAAAAAAGCATTATTTCAATGTCTTACTCTTGCTGCTGTTCTTGCAAGGGCCATGGAGCAACTGAAGTTCAGAAGGAGCGAACTGGATTATATTCCCTGTAATTCAACCGCTGACCTGAGGGCACTGGGAGGGGACTGGGAGGGCATTATGTGATGGCAGTGGGCCAGACCCCAGCCCCAGTCTGGTCCCTCTTTACTGTGAGGGGTGCCTGTCCCTGCTCCAGGGTGTCAATTCGAGCAGCAGTCTGCAAAATGGCTTGTGGCTGGAGGTGAGGAGGTTGGGACCTTGGCTGAGGCAAGCGACTCTGGTTATGCTTCTCTATCTGTTAAATAGGGATAGTAACTCCACTCTGCCCTTTGGAAGGTGGCAGAGAGCATTCTCATTAATTAGTGAGAATTAACTGCTTGTAGAAAGGCTAAACACAAGCAGCTGCCTTTCAGATGTGTATCCAAACTTAAGCTCCTAGCTTTTGAAGGCTTGCCCACCCCTATTAAATACTTTAAAGAGAAATGAAAGCAGCCATCCTCTGTTAATGCAGGCAAGAAATGCTGAGATGCTAGTGCCATATATTTTGGCAAAAGGCAGTAAAGACGTAGGAATAAAAGCTGATGTGATTCTGCAAAGCTGAAAAAGATTAGCTTAGGCACGTTTGGTCTAGACTGCAGTCTTGCGTTATTTTAACTAGATTTAAAACATGCTTTTGAGAAACATGTTGCATTTTGGCCATGTACAATCGATTCAGGAAAAAGCTAAATTTGTGTGGAGTATGAGCATTAATGGCTATACTGGAAAGATTTTTGGTTTCGTTGTGATATATTAGGTAACTTGAAAACCTTCAAATGCATTTCTTCTGCTCTTGAAAATAATACAGATATGTAGAGGATATTGCTTTTAAAAATAGTAATAAATTAAGTTAATGGCATCTTGTGGAAATAATCTACTTGGTCATGTTGATTAAAAGAGAAATTCTTATTTACAGGGGAATATGGTACCCTTAAGAAGATAGATGCCTTGTGAAATTTAGTAGAAAATAGTTCCTTACATGAAGTTTTTGGAGACTTGCGATGGAATTGAATGGGAAATTATGTCCCTATATAGAATTCCAGAAGTTATTGCAGTATTTTAATTAAAACTGTAGCATACAGATCCTTCCCCAGTAACACATGTAGGATTTAGGGAAAATTCTGTGGAGTCCCCATGGAATTGTATCAGATTTTTCATTTATAAAATATTTACATAATGCATATAGTAATCAAAAACCTGAAAAGTTTCTGTATTACCTGTAAATATTTCAGATAGGAATCTGTTGGAAGTGAAATCTTGGACTCAAACGCTCTAATGAAGTGAATTTGTTTATCACGTGACTTATTGGAAGGGAGGGAAGGGAAATGTGTCCAAATGTTGAATAGCCATTCACAGGTTAGCAAAATTTCGTTTCTAGTCCATATTTTCTCTATAATTAAGGAAAAGAAGAGTTCCTGCAGTTTCTCTAATTACATCATGTTCCGACTAGAGGACCGCATTGCTAGTGGAGGTAAATCATTTTGATGACTTAGCCGATCATGTCTAAGTGTCTTTAATATAGGCCTGCATAGCTTTTAATTTAGAGCCAAGGACAAAGTCTAACACTAACTCATAAGGTACCTTTCCAACTTAGATGTATTCTGCCAGTGTTTATCGTTCTCTATGTCTTTGTATTATGACTTACAGACCTTATTCCAGGAAAATGCCTCTTAATTCTGGTGAAAATTTGACGTTTTATTCAGCACTCAGTAGTAAGTTAAGTACGCTGCCACACTGATATTGGTTGTCACACTGATGTTTCTGAGCTGTGAGGCTCATTTTTTTTCTGATGGGATTTATTTTGTATACTAAATATTATACCTTGATGGTAGTTCTGAAGTTTTTTAAAATATCTCATAACCAAGAAAAAAAAAATTAATTCCACGTCATCATTACTGGGAGATAGGCAATTTAAACAATACTTTTCCCTTTGCCCTCAAAACTCAGTACCAGTAAAGAAGCAGAGATGCATAGTGAATGCTGCTGGCTCTCTGCATGTGACAGAGACACATCCCACATCCTCCTTGCCTTTGGATGTTGAGACAAAAATGTGACTGTTCCAAAAGGTTTTTCCCATGTAGTCTCAACTGGTTGAGAAAGTTTTGGTACAACAGTTTTCCATGGAAAATGTGACATTTTAGTTAACCCAAAACTTTTTGCCAAGATGTGCTGACTACAGTGAAATGTTAGATAAAAATGTTGGAAACAAAAGACTTCTCCAACCCAAAATGGAGTTTACGGTCAAAAGGACATGGACAACAGAAATGGACAGTTGGATGGATGTGGCCCAGAATTGTCTCTTTGAGGGGGATGCTCATCTGAGAGCTGGGACAGCAAGGTCTATCTGCCACACACCAGCATTTTTCCGGGATCATTAGTGCTGGATCTACACCCTGCTGGATCACTCAGTAATGACAGTTTGATCCAGACCTGATCTAGGCCCATGCTTGCACTTCTGTCAAATTAGCCAGTCTGTAACTTGATGAATTTAGGCTAGCCTTGTACCAGCTGTGAGAGAAAATCTTGATCTAGTAGTAAGCTTGGCAGTACAAAGTCAGTTTCTCAAAATTTCTGGAATACATTTGGACCAGTGGAATGTGGTTATTCAAGATCGGCACTTGGGCTTTGATGGCTGGAGAATTTTGGGGACCCCAAACTTGGAGCTCTACAAGTGCACCCACTTACTGCATCCCCAGCTCTCAGCCTGACCTGGCACAGTGGTTTGAATCCGGGTGATCCAGGTCACAGGGAGTGCCCTGACTTCTGAGTTTCTGGCTGTTCTGGGTGACCTGGGTGCAAACTAACACGCATATACAAATACACTATTTTTCCAGATGAAAACATTTTTTTAAAGTCCAGATTTTATCCTGGCCCCAAACAGCTCCAGCCTTGGAAAACTTGACATTTTTCATAAAACAGCATCTTTGTTACCCTGCCAGCACTGCTCATTGGTGGAATTCCATGCCTGAAAGTATTTTTTGGGGTAGAAAGAGCCACTCTGGCCATGCTTGTTTTTGCCAGCACTCCCTTCCGCATCTGACTGCTGCGTAGTGAGGGAGGAGCAGCCTACAGTGCATGCCAAGAGCGCTTTTACTCCCCATTAGAGAAGTGTGAGCAGAGCCGATGAGTTTAACAGGGATGAACTGCCTTTTTCCCCTGCAGCAACAGCCCTGCCTGCAAGCTGCATTTCAGCTGATTTTGGCTCTTCCTCACAGTGTGTTTCCTCAGCTCAGGCTGCGGAGCTGGAGCAGCTTGGGATGGGAGCATGAAAAGTGTGTCGAGCCAGGTAACATATGTGTGGGACTGGGGCTAGGAAGCTTATGGGGAACTATAAAACCGAGAGAATCAAATGTTTGTGTTCAGCATTTTGACCTGGCAGAGACACCGTCTTTCTATAAAGGCTGTGCTTCCTGCTCTCTGAAAGGCAGCAGCAGAGTACGCACTTAGTTTGTCATGCATGCGAGGGTTAAACTTGCTTCAGAGCAGCTTGAAAGTGAGGGCTAGTTTTTATGGAGGGAAAGGGAGTAATCTTAAATAAGTGCTAGAAATCAAGAAGGAGGTTTGCAGTCCAGAAAGAGCCTCTGGGGTGAAATGTCAAAGCCAAGTGCATTTTCTGGTCTCAGTATAGTTTTGAGATAATCCCTTTTGTTGCATTAGCTGCCCCTGAACAGGGCAGTATTTCTTCCATGCTTTGACAGGCTCGTTGTAGGCAACTCCTTTCCTAACTGGTGTGTATGTATGCATGTATGCATCTGGATTCTTATCTAGGCTGAGCTCTGAAATCTGGAGTAAATGCGTTGATGAAATCAGTGGATTTACTCCAAGTTTACATGCATGTAGTTGAGATCAAATCAGCTTTAAAAAAAATCCCAACTACTTCACGAGATTTGACATCCCCAAAATAACCATTAAAAAGTGTGAGGAAGGCATCTTTTCTGCATAGTTTCTCCCACCCTTTTTAATTCCTGAGCTTACAGCCCTACCTGGGTGAGTTAGAACAGGCTGGGGATGCAGTGCTGGTGTCCCGGCAGGTTACCTCCTGCATGGTGCCTCTGAAGTGCGGTGCTCAGCCCGCTCTGCTCACATACTCCTCCATGGAGTGGAAACCGGAGCTGCGCAAAGTCGCAACTTGGAAAATACAGTAAGGTGTGTGACTAGAACATGCCTCAGTTTTCATGAGCTTTCTGCGGCAGTAGGTCTCCAAGCAGTTTCTGGAGGAGGTAAGATGGTTTCTGATGCAGGCAGATTGCTGTAGCAGAATGTCCTGATAATCTTGGGCTGCGGTGCTAACCACATGTGTCTTTGATTAGATGCCATCCCCAAGAACCAAATGCAGCAAAGCTGTTCCTGACTTTTAGTAAAAAGTGAGAAACCTGATACATAGAGAGGAGCTGCGCGTAAGCATGGTTAGTAGCAGCCTTGCCTTGGGAAAGGAGCCATAATGGCCAAAGAAAAGGTTGAATTTGTGACATAATTACCCAAGAAGTGTTTGCAAATATTAAATATCTGCTGTTCTGGCTTTTGTTTTAATTGGGCAATACGTGTAGTGCACCATGGGAAATGGGGTCTGTGTGCCACCTCATTCCCATCTGCTTGTGCCTCCTCTCACTTCACTTCCTTGCAGGTGGAATGGTATTAACAAACTACGGAAATTATAGATGAAAATCTGTCATTGCACAGCTCCTTGCATGTGATCTGCCAGAAACACATGGCAATGGCTCAGAGGGTTTGCCTGCCAGGTGTAGACCTGCCCTCACTGCAATTCAGGACGTCTGAGGTACCACTTTAGTACCGCAGGAGTCTGAGATGTGAGGATTCATGAAACCATTGCCTGTTGGTCCATTTGTTGAGCTCCCCTGCAGCATCATTGAATTTCTGAAGCCACAGCTTATCCCATAATAAGTGTGCTCATTGTGGACCCATGGAAAAACCATTACCATGTTAACTTGTCAGGCTGTTCCTCAGGTCCTGCTTTGCATCTGACCCTGGGGACCAAGCTGGCATGGACTTTCCACAGTGGGGAACAGTTGCTGTAGCAGGCTGTTGTTTATCCTGTGCAAGAAAAAAAAAAAAAGCTTAGCAGTTTTAGGTAATCCAGTGAAAAATGGACTTAAAAAACTAATAGTGGGTTGGGGATTTTTCTTGTTTCCCATTGTTTTGTTTTCTTTGCTACAAAGTATTTCAGAAAAGTGCTTGCATGACAGGGGATGACAATGCCAAGAGAAAAGCCCTTCAGGAGAAATGGTCCCTTCCCCTCCCTAGGATGCTAGAGTTAAGAAAACCAAACAAACCCCAAACCCACAACCCTACAGCCTTGATACGTATGCAGATAGCTATGGAGATGTCTGGAACGTAGTACTTTAAGAATAAGTTTTTCAAGTGGCAAATAGGTCTTCGATGAAAGGTCCTTTTGAGACATTTTTATTTTTTCTTGTAAATGTGCATGAGCTAACATTTGATATGGAGTCCAGCATGCCCCCTGCCCGGAAGAAAAGCTAATGTGTTTGAAATGTTCTCTGTGTTTGTAGGTGATGGCAGGGTCGTGACAGAGTTAACCACAAAGGAAGGGTCTTAGAGTTTCCAGGCAAGTTACTTTAATTAGATAAGTGCAGTCTCACCTCTATGAGCTCTTCCCACCATGGCACCGCTGCCCAGGCTGCTGCCAACTTGCTAAAATTCAGTGCAGCTTCAGATGGCTTATCTGAAGCCTCATGAGGTTGGAAAGAAGGGAAATGGGATGAACTTGCATCCCATGGGTGAAGCACTGCAGGGGGGCCCTCCAGTTCCAGCAACTGTTGGGGCACATTGCTGCTGCAGCAACTCCATCTTAGCAAGCTTGGTGCTTTACTGGTTCAAAACTTCATGGTCTCTGTACTAAAGCTAATTTCTGTACCAGGACTGTTGAGTCTCGTGTAAAACAAATGTGTTGTAGGGTATGAGAGATTATGCATTTTTGGGACTAGGAAACAATAGTAATGTAATTATGTTTTTTTGACAGATGCTAAATACATTGGTGTGGACGCTTTTTTGTTTTGTTTAGAGCAGACAACAGGATCTGGATGAGGGGTCTGGATTTCACAGAATCACAGAACGGTAGGGGTTGGAAGGGACCTCGAGAGATCATCTTGTCCAACCCCCCTGTGTGAGCAGGCACACCTAGAGCA